>JAAAKG020039717.1:0-19077 GCA_010014905.2 Druon quercuslanigerum
TGTAATAATGTTATTACTAACCTTATAAGAATTTATAACAATTACTTGGCATAATGACGTGTTTTTGGTTTTTTTTCTCCTCAAGAGACAGTAGAAGGATTGGAACGTCGATGTTAACTAAAAACTGAGTGAAAACTGTGGGGTTCACAGTTTTCACTCAGTAAAGAATTATAAGTTTCACTTTGCGACAGGCAATTTTCACAAAGAATTAGAATTTTGACTCTGTTACAGGAAATTTTCCAAAAGAATTATATTTTTCTGATCTAGAACTAAGAATTATTTAATAGAATTTTTATTCGGATTTAGAAGAAGAGAATTAATAATTTGAAAGTCAGATTTTAGTACATATTTTTACCTGTGGAGTGGAATATATCACAGACTTTTTTCCACCCTTTGCATTGATATCGTGCAAGTTTATGTAAAAAAAGAATCGCACAGCTGAACAATGCGATGTATTTACGTTTTGGACGTGATAAGCGCTAAGTGTTCAGGCGATGCGCTAAGCACTTAGGCATCGCACTTAGAATGTTTTCTAGCTTCAAACGCGAAATTCAATTTCTAATATCGAATAATATAAACGCACAGCAAAGGCTACTTTCGTTTGAAAGATTGCATCCTAAGTTCGTCGCAAAGCGTTCAAGCTGAATGGCCAGACAAAAGAATCGATACTCAGCCTCGCAATTTGACACTGATTAACCAGTTTATGTTAAGCACTCTAAAGCACCTTTTACAGCATTCTTCTTCTATGCCAAAGCCTCCATCCTACCTTCAACGCTAAGCGTTTAATAAAATCAATCAGACAACAAAATCATTTACCAGCGTTGCTGCTTGGCTTTCATTCGAAAGTTTAAAGCAAGTAGTCTAAAACACCTTATAAGTAATACTCATCTTGTTCTTACGCCCCCACTTTAACTTCAACTCTAAGCGTTTAAGTAATTACCCAGACAACAAAAATAACTCCAATAATTGCTGTTTATGAGGGGTTTTAGACTACTTGCCTTAAACACACTAATCCGAGCCAAACAGCAAAATACTGGGAGCTGATTTCTTGCCTGGATGCTTTTTTAAACGCTTAGCGTTGAAGGTAGAATGGAAACGTTGGCACAAAAGGAAAATTCCATAAAAGTGCCAAATTGCAACACTGAGTATTGATTCTTTTGACTAGTCATTCAGCTTAAGCGCTTTGCGATGAACCAAGGATGCAATCTTTCAAACAAAAGTAGCGTTTGTCATGCGTTTATGAATTAGCTATTTTCATCATCGATTCAGAGATTAAAACGCCTCTTGATATTATAAATCGAATTTCGCATTTAGAGTTTAATACCATGCAATTATATGAACGCTTCGCGCGTTGCCTAAATTCTTAGGGTATCGCTCAAACGTAATTAAGTTTTTTCCATAAGGATTTTTTTATCAGGAGAGCATAAACTAAAAAATATCAAAAACTTTGAAAATTCCCCCGGTATCTTTTTTACCAGTTATTTGGTGTGGATTCCTTTTGGAAAAAGGGAGTTACTATATTTCGGAATCATGGTAGAAAATTTTATAAACAAATATGTTTCTGACTTGAAACAGAGAATTTTGGAAATTATTTTCATTGTTATTTTGAAAATCCAGTATTTCAAACCAAAATTTGTTTAAGTTTAAAAATTACTTTCTTTATAACGAAAAATTTGCCAGAATTTGAAACTTTTATCTTCCAAATTTTAGAAACAGATATAAACTAAAGACGACTGCAAAATGCAAAAAAAATTCCTGACACTGGAAAATCCCTAAAAAAAAAGAAAATATTTGATATATAAAATTCCCGACATTATAAAATATCCGATACTATAGAATTGCTGACAGAGGGAAATTCCTGAATTACAAAATTCCTGATTCTAAACAATTAGAAAATTGTTAATTAAAAAAAAAACTTTTATTTTATAAGCATGTGTTTTATTTTATGGTTTATTTTTTATCATAATTCGAAAAAAGAATTATAATTTTTTCCAAAACTCCCTATTCCAAATCAGAAATCTTTGAAAACTTCAACAATCGTTTGAAATCATTTAAATCTTTTGAAATCTTTTAAATTAACTGGAAAAAATGAACAATTTATTAACTACATTTCAAAAAGCTTTGTGAAAGCCCATTTTTAATTTTTTCTATTAATTTTTTATTGAACAACGAAGTTGACAATAATTTTTTTATGGACGATGTCATGATATGAGTGACATTAAACAACCAGAGTTCAAAATAATTTAGTTAACAAATTTATGAAATAAATAACAAATTTTGTCACCCAGCAAAGTTTTCTAATGAATAAGGGTCTTTCTTAGTCCTTGGCACTCGATTTTGTAAAAAAAAACCGGCATCTAATTGTTGACAAGCAGGCAAGTTGTGTGTTCGCTTATAAAATTGTTTCTAATATAAAAAAAATATTGTTGGTTAATAAAGTATCATTATCGAAGGATTTTCTCATGTAATCAGAAATTGATTCCGTTGAAAAAATCTGTACGAAAGTCTGCATTTATTTATCAAATTTATTTAAACAAATTACAATTGTTAGTATTAAAATTTTTTACATATCATTTGTTGTGGTTAATTTTTGATCAATTTTCTTAAAAGGAACGTAGCGTTAAGAGCGAAAAATGGTTTAGGATATGCATTTGTTTATAAAATTAACAACTAATTCAGATTGAAATCAAAAGAAAAGCGAAGCATTGTTGTTACGTATATCCAGAACAAAAAATTGAAAAATAGTCTCGAAGTATTCTAAATTTTGAAACAGCACTTTCACTCATTAATTTGTTGGTAATATAATAATTTTTTTTAAATGGTATAATCTTCTGAATATTATCTTTAATGTGTATCTTCATTTATAAATGATATGATAATAAATTATGAAAAATGACTCAATAAAAAATCGCCTCAAACTCATCTCTTTGTCATTTAACTGGCTTTTACTTTTTTTAAATCCTCAAATCAGATCAAAATTGTAAGTTCTATACTAATTTGTTCAGAAAAACTTTTCTTGTCTAACTTTGCGATAAGACAATTCAACGATACAAAAATTTGCGTAACGAATTAAAGTTCTGACTTTAGAACAAGCAACTACGTCAAAAATTAAAATATTGGCTTGGAAAAGGTCATTTTTTTCATCGAACGGACAATTTTGAAACTTCTTACTTTCAAATTTTATAGAAAGAAAGTTACTGTGGGATGACTCAAATATACAACAAAAATCCGATACTAGAAAATCCCTGAAGAATGAAAATATTTAATATATGAAATTCCCGAAATTAGAAAATTGCCGATAATAGAAAATTCCGGAAATAAAGTTGCCGATATTATAAAAAATCCAACCCTATAAAATTGCCACAGGCAAAATCCTGAATTATAATATTGCTAACTCTAAACAATTGGAAAATTGTTTAATAAAATAGTAGTAAATAAAATACTCTTATTTAGAGAACATATTTTGTAATTTATTAGTTATTCATTATTAAATTTTTTTAAATTTTTTACTTTCGGGAATTTTAGAATTCGAAAATTACCCTGCATCGGTAATTTTGAAAGTTTGAATATTTTGTAATCATGGCAATTTTGTATTTCAAATATTTTCTTTTTCGGGAAGTTTCCAGTGTCAGAAAGTTTACTTTGTTGTTTTCAGTACATATAATTTTGACTTGAAACAGAGAATTCTCACAAATTAATTTAATTGTGAGTTAGATCAACATGAATATAATTTCCACTCTCAAAGAGGGGTTTTTCGTAAAGAAGTGTAATTTTCACTTTGGAACAGCGGATTTCCGAAAAGAATTATAATTAAAACTTTAGAGCAGTGAATTTTCGTGAATAATTTTAATTTGAAAACCCTGTTCAGATATAGAATTATAATTTTTTGCCAAAATCCCCAGTTCCAAATCAGAAATCTTAAAAATCTTTCAAAATCGCTTAAAATCATTTAAATCTTTTTAACTTTTTTAAATTATTCGAGAAAAATTACCCATTGCCTACTCATTATGGAAGTCAGTGCATTATTGAATTGCTCAAAAGATGAAACAAGTTTCTAAAAATGTATGCTTGCTCAATCATCAACACCTAAAAAACACAGCAAACAACTGGGAAGCAAATTATTCTGTAGCTGTAGAGTTTTTAAGCACGTCGAGATGAAGTGTGAATAAAGCAAATTAGTATTAGTTTTTTTTCTACCATCTCATAACTATATGCTGTTATATATTCAAGCCCTGCAATCATGTGTAAACAAGAACAGGAATTATTAACATTAAAATTAATAGCCGTACTGAAAAAATCACAATACTATTTTAATTATGTACATTAATCCGAGGTACTTCTATATGGCATCATCGCTATTCAAGAATCTTGGATAGATAATGTTAGGGCGAAGTCCGGGCAAATATTGCCTAATCATTAAACAAATAGATTCAATCATGTTTGACTATGAGAAATATTCATTTGAAGGTACTTGGCGAATTCTTGCTGGGCACAATTTCGTACACCTTGTTCTTTGCAATTTAAAAAAAATCACAACAAAAATTGCTAATAAAGGTTTAAATTGATTTGACCTATCTTTTACAGAACAAATATTTTCTTTCTCTAGAGAATCTTCCTTTGCTTTTATTATATTTTCAATTTAAAGATTGTTTTATTTAGGATACTACTTAATTTCTTCATTCCTAATATAAGGAATCTATATAAACTTTAACGTTCTTGAAATTTGAATTTTTATAAACTATTGTATAGCTTGCACTTTTCTATTCAAAATTGAGTTACAGTGAGACCCTGTAATAGCCTTCCCTTCTATAGCCATTCTGAGAATTGATACCGCGCCATAGGTGAGTCTAACAAGAGCTGCGCGGGTGCGCGGAGTCTGTGGTTGTCACTCAGCGCGCGGAGCGAGACACGGTTGCGACTTTTGCCTGAGAACCGGTCACTGTGGCTCAAGCGAGAGTCGGATGTAATTATATGCTTTCAAATTTGAATGGATTCAATTTGGAATTTTTCAAACTTGAATTACACTCGAACTTGAATTTAAGCCCGGTTTTGGGACTGACGGTGGGTTTCAATTCAGACTCTTAGAGATTAAACAATCAGGGACGTATGAACCATTTCTGATGGATTCGCCTGCGTGGTAATAAAAATTTTGAAAATTGTTTTTCTAACACAGTAAACTAAATATGTAACGGAAAAGAGGAAGAAAGTTTTGCTGTTACACTTTAAAATAAATATTTTTCCAGCTTACGTACAGCATCTCGTTTAAAATGAGCGCTTTCTCTTGAACTTATCGGTCCAGATACTTTGACTCGCTTGCTTTAGCCATTCGAAGACAGCAGCATTAAAAAACAGATCAACATTTTGCACCTATGTATGCGTAAGCGCATTAGGCTATTTCGTAACCAGGGATGCGATGAAGTTATTTAACATGAAATCACTTACTTTTACAAATATTAAATTAATTGTCTGCAAAAAACACAGTTTTCATCATTCTCGCGTCAACACTTGACAGTTTGAGGTTACAAAACGCTGCAGTGGGCGGACCTCCCTTTCTAGCATGTGAGATAGACAAAGTGATGCGATCGAATTCAAAAGGCTGGTTTCGAGATCTCTTTTCTATCCTATGATGCAGACAGAGAAGATCCCATTGTGTTCCAATAACAAGTCATATTTTTCGTGTCAAAACGATCATACTGCCTATGTCTATCAAATATGATAGAAAAAAAAGGTTTCAAAGACATCCTTTCGAATACGCATTTGGGTAGCTGGGACAGCGCCACCTATTGAATTTAATAGGAAAAAATTTAAATTTCAAATAAATATTAAAAGGAGATCTTACAGTATATATTCAAGTCAGATTGGATTCAAGCTATGGCCCCACTGCCGATCGACGCGAGCCGGTGTTCATGCTTATTCGCTGTGCAAACGCGTGTGCTTCCCAATTGAGAGTGAACTGGCGCAAAATCGTGACGCAGTTATCCGGCTAGGCCGTTAAGATACAGCGTTGTAACACTACGCTCATTTTTTTATGTTTGACTGACCACGAACGACCACCCTTTCGGCCCCGCGGATTCTTTTATCCAAAGGCACGACGCGGCGTCAGTTCTCTGAAGGCTCTGAATGAGTTTCTTCAAAAGAGTTTAATAAGTAAAATTCAAGAAAATTACAAAGAATTGGAAAAAAATTCAATTGATTCAAATAAAATTTGTAGTGAATTTAAAGGAATTGCAAAGGAAATGTGAAGAATGTCATGAAAGCCATAAGAATTCAAGACGAATTAACAAAAATCAAGTGAATTAAAAGTAAATTAAAATACGAAAAATGCATTGAATTCAGTAAGTACATTTAAAATCATTCAGGGTGAATTCAAAAAGAATTTCTACAAGTATTTAAAAATCTCTTTAATCTTTAAAAACCAGCAAAGACCCTCACTTACTGTAAATATAATTTCTTTGAAATCCATTTATGCATTATAAAATCCAATGAAATTCTATGAAATATGGTATTTCTTGAAATCTTATAAAATGTACTAAAATGCTTAACAAATGTTTTTAAAATCCATTAAAATCATTGCAATCCTTGAAAATCTTATAAATACCCTTGAAATATTGTTATATTTTACGAAATTCTTCACATCCGCATGAAAATTTCTTCAAATTTTTAAAAATATCTAAAAATATGTTAAATCCTAAAACCATGTAAATTCTTTGAAATCTTTCGAAAGCCCTTGAAATATTTTTAAATTCCTTAAAAAGTTCTTGAGAATTTCTTGGACGTTTTCAAAATACCCAAAATATAATAAAATCATTCCAGAAAATTCAGAAATAGGTATAGATCTGAATTCAATAGCGGTTAAGCTATAGGTTAATTTATTGAACGAAAAAACACTAAACAAATCTTTTCATTTTAAAAAGTGACTATAGTCACTTTATCTTAAAAAATTGATAAAAACGTGATTTGAGATTAAAAAAGTGACTAATATAAGTCACTAAAAGTTACGTGACAGTTTTTTTATATGCTTTTTACATAAATTCCCTGACTTTTCCTGACCAACAAAATTCCACCTGACTTTTACCTGATTGCCATGCTTTCCCTGACCGGCCGTCACTCTTTGGACAAAGTAAACATACGGTCAATCTATTTTTATAAAAATTGATTAAATTTATGAGTTTATAGAAGAGGTAAAGTATTTAATCAAAACTACCAATTATATTATCACAGAAAAAACTAAGGATAACATTTGTTACAGGTAATTTTTTAAGGATGAAGTTTGATTCAGAAAACTTCGCGTCTTTAAAAATACATGTGTTGCCATGGAAAAACAAAAGAAACTTTAACCAATATTCGGGTAAAATTTATTATGTAAAGTTAATTTTTGTCTCAGGTATAATTTGTACCTCGGAATCAATAAACATTTTATCCTTCGTTTTTTCTGTCATCGCTCTCATAACATAATTAGAAACATCAATTTTAAAGGGAGTATTTTACAGAAAATTTTGTTATAGCCTAAGTGATTGAATTTAATTAAATAATAATTTTTTTATCAATCATAATCAAATAATAAGAAGAGCGTCGAGGTTTCGTGGAACATCCGCGAGAAACATTTAGGTACAGGAAAAGCATAGAATTCACAAACTTTGCATTAAATATCACGAAAATTATTTTTAAATAAAGTTTCGTGGGATGATACATGCTGGTGCTATTCCAATTTACATTGCCTATATTACTTTACTAAAGAACATATGGACAATAAATCTTACAGATATGGAACATGCTAAATATTCTGAAAAACAAAAAAATCGCGTATCCATCATCTTTAAAATATGATTTGATAACGTTTCTAATCAGATCCTGATTTCAATATAAGTGAATGAATTACAAAAAATTGCCATTTATCGTTCATGCACTTCTTCAAAAATTAGTTTTCACTAATTTACATAGGCATCTCTAATTTTAAAAAATGAATATCGTCATTCTACTATTCACATGTACAGTTTTCTTCAAAATTATAAGTAAGTAATATTTAATATGATATAATATTGATATGCACAATATATACTAATTACACAGGCTGATTTTGAAAGTGTAAAACGTATTATCATTTGGCTATAAAACCGATCCGAAAGCAAAATATTTCTATCACGTCTTATTTTATATTTCGAGATAAATGAAGTCAAATGTGTCATAAAAATCCGGTAGATACCTATATGAAGTTCTTAAACCAAATTATTTTTTAAAAAATCGGACATGATAGAAATATGATGCTTTCGAATTCGGATTCAAGGAATAAAAACTCTACAGGAAATGATGTGTCAATTCTTTATACGATTTTCATTTCTGCACGTATATCGTACGTAATTTCTGAATGCACTGTTAAAAATATTTACATTTTTACTGTACATTTAGATACTAAATCTAAAAACTTTCAAAAAGTTCAATCAGATTTTTCTAACAGTGTGGCCGTTGGCCCGTGTAAGCTATACCTACATTAATTAAATTTCTGAGAATTAAAATTATAAATCAATTTTTTGTTCAAATATTATGTACGTCCTTGCCACACGTGTGACCATATTTAATCCGCATTGGGATCAGTTCCTACTAAATAGTACTTACTACCAGATATCTTCCATCTGTACAAAATATGCATAAATTAAATCTCTACCTTTTCTTTTAACAGGAGGTAATGGTCCACAATTTTCTATTCCTGAAAGAAGCCACATTTATGTCCAAGTTCGAGGCACTGGGCGAAGAGTTTTGGCTGGCGTCTTATTACATGGCCCTACACCTATATGGATGAATGATTCTCAACTACTAGGAGATTCAGGAGAAAACGTTTATGTATCATTGCCTCGTTCGAATCTTCAGCTTGAAGGAACTCACTTAATTGCAAATCTCCAGTATCTCAACTTCGAAACAACTATTCTAGAAACCCGATGTTTTATAAAAACAAACGAAACTTTAATAACAGCAGCTCTTGTTACTGAACCTTACAGTACTCAACTAGCGACGGATATGATTTCAACTCATTCTCGACTCTCGACCGTTTTTGTGCGACATCCAGATCTGCGATTTTTGGGAGGGTTGCTGCATTATTGGAACAGAACTTCCGGCACTCCTCCTATTTGGATTATTTGATAAAACTGGGCATTAAGGGTGAGTCGGGTAGCCTCCGTCATCGGGTGACCCTGGCCAATCATGTTTTTGAGTAAACTGTACTTTCTACGATGACAAATAAACATTATTATCTTTCAAAAGATTGTGCCAAAGTGTAATTTTAAAAATATAGACTCATATCTCTCATTAACTTAAAATAAAATTTGATCTATATACTTGAGGTGTAAGCGAACACCGAATGATAAATCTATTCGAGATAATTCCTCAAAAATGAGAAAAATGCTGTATCTCAAAAACACCAAAGATAAAAGAAAGATTCAAATGGAATCATATAGAGGAAACTATAGAGCATTCTCACTTATGACGTCACGCGTTCCGACCGACCGGCGAGGGAATAACATTGCCCGTATGCCCCTGTGATTTGCATGTGTGCGGTGTTTTTAAAAATTATTTTTGTGTTTTCGAAATGCAGAGTGAATATTTGGAAAAACAATTTCGACAGATTTGAAGACCCAATATATCCAAAAAAAGTAAAAAATCAAAAACTTATTTGATCGTTATGCTCTTACAGATATAGATTTTAGTGAAAATATAAGTTTAGTGCCCTCGATGTCTATAGTGGATGTAGTGTCTTTTATTCAGTCTCACAGTTTTTACACCGCAAAACGAATAAAAGCACATAAAATTTTGGAAGCTTATAAATTTAATAAAGCTGCTTTTGTGGAGAAAGTGAGGTGCACGCAGTTGAATTGTACTTTTCTGTTTCTGAGCGAGGTTAGTGTAACAATACAGTACTTTTAGTTATAAGTTAGTATTTCTAGTTATAACTTATTATTTTTCTATGAGTATGGACATTAACATTAACTAATATTCATGTGAAGCATGATATTCTTTTCAATTTACGCGATCAAAGTATAATAAATTCGCTGATGTAAAATACGATTGCAGTTTATTGAGGTGTTGAGGTTAGGAGCAGTTACAGAGCGTCCAGGGACAGAATGGCAAAATATTGTAAAGATCGCTGATAGGCTCTGCCAAGTTTCTTAGGCTTCCAGTGCATATATAGACATACTGTGTAACTTAGTAGCGGAGGGGCATAATGTGCAGTATATATACGTGATGTAGACAGTGTACAGTATGCATCAGGTTTGTTTTTAAAAGAATTTTATGTAATTAGGATAAGCAGAATCGTCAAGTAAATAGTTATTTTTAATTTTTTTTTTGTTAAATATAAAAGTAGTTGAAGAAAACATTTTTCAAGTTCGTGTGCGAGTTATGAAAAAGGCGGCTAACCTCAAAAAGCACTTTATTTTACATGTTTCGGTGTTCTGAAGAAATGTCTCAATGGGCACAAAGCCCAAAACTTAAAGGGTCCCAAGATAAGGCCCCCCGAAGTCAGTATAATGGGGGTATCGGCTCTACAAGTTCACTCGGTCATTTTTCTTATTCGGAATCGTGGTTCTGGTTATTTAACTGAGTTTTTGATATGTGACGCGTCTCGGCGTCCTAAACAAATGTCTCAATGGGCTTGGAGAGACTCTTTTGGTAAATTATTAGGGGATAATGCAATAGAGCACCACAACTGCGATGTAGAACACGATGGGGTAGAACATTCAATTGACAAATTCTGGGTCACTGAGGTTAGGGATATAATTTAGAAGTTAAATCGAAAAAATAACATTGGAAATCAGCAAATTCAGTTTTTCGAAAAGGAGCAGAAGCTGCGATAAAATGTTTAATAATAAAAGTTTCTTTTTTAAAGAATATGCATTTCTTTTAAACAAGACAATAAAACTACGTGTGTTTTGATGTCAATGCACGAGATACGTAATGAGAATGTGTTCGATAAAGCCGAAGGATCTTCAAGAGAATTCACAATCGCTAAATTACTGTTGTCGATGCTTTGACCTTTAGTTTTAAAAAGTCTGTGCACAAGTGCGGAGAATATAAAAAGTCCCAGGTAAATATATTGTCGAGCGCAAAGCGCAAGATAAATATATTATCGAGCGTGAAGCGCGAGAACCAACACTCGCGCGCCCTAGGCTTTTTAATGCTACTACTTGAGATTTTTATTCTGCGAGCAGATCGCTCTTACCAGAGACTGGTCATAACCTCAACATCTCAATAAACTGCCATCGCATTTTACATTATCAATCGAATTTGATAACGTAAATTGAAATGAATGACATGCTTCACAGAAATATTACTTAATTTTAATGTCCATACTCATAGGAAATAATAAGTTATAACTATAATACTATAAATTAAACCTAACAATACTATATTGTTACACTACCCTAACTCAGAAGCAGAGAAGTACCACTAAATGGCTTGCACTCCACTTTCACCGCTGATCAAATATGACACTATGTCCACTATAGTGACCGAGGACACTGACCTCACATTTTCACTCAAATCTATTCAAATATTGAACAAATATTCACTTTGCGTTTCGAAAAACAAAAATAATGTTTAAAAATTCCTACAACACTTGCAAACTATAGGGGCATGCGAGGCCACGTTATTCCCTCAGTGTTCCGGTCATTTTAAATTTGTATGGTTTAATGAAAATGCTCTATCCAGATGTTCCAAGGTGGAAATACAACACCATGTAAAACACCAGTACTGGTTATGTACTGGCAAACCGCTCATGTACAAAAATGCCGGAGTTAATTTTAAAAATAATAAAAAATCATTAAATTGTTTTAGGGCCATCCATTTATCATTAGTTGATTGTGTATCGTCTAAATATTAATTATAATTAAAAAAGTGTACATTTCAATCTTTTTGATTAATTTGAACACCCACTATTGATATAATCTAATGAGTTAACAGAAAAGACATTCGAAAAATATATAATAATTGATTGCAAGTACTTTGCCTATAAATGCTAGTGATCCTGCATAATTGAGCGACAATGAAAAAACGATCCTCATAAGCCATAGCTTCAAAAAGTTAAAAAAAAATTTTTTAACTCTCTTTTTGGCAATAATTTTGTTATTAGTGTAAGACATCACATATATGCAAAATAAATTAATTTTTAACAGGAATATAAATAAAATAATGTTTAAATAAATAATTTAAAGCGAGTAAAATTTGAAGTGTTTTGTAGACCTAGGCTGAAACCCTTTAGCTTATTATAGTTTTGATCAAAGGTACATTCGTTGTATAAAAGGAGCATAGGCGTCAACATTTCTTTAAAACAATTTTTTTCCAAAAATGTTGTTTTCAAAAATTACTTTGAAACAAAATTTGAGAACTTTTGATGATTACATAAATTTAGACTTAGTTATAGTTTTAGACTATTGGACAACAATTAAAAATTATATCAAATGTAGTTTTTTTGTTGAACATTTACAATTTATCATTCAAATGTAAACTAGAATTCTTTGCCTTAAGAACATGTGATTTTTTCATAATTATTAAAATTTAGGACCTGGACCAGATTTCTTAGTGCTTCTTATTTATTATCCCAAATTTTTGACGCGTCGCTAGGGTCGCTAGGTAGGAATCTGTTCACGTGACCCACACGTCACATGGACATAAAAAATCTTGTTTTCGCGATATTTGTATTTATAGATTTCGGAAAGTTTAGAACGCATGAACCATATTTTTTAAAGTATTTTTTTTCATTTTTTTATAATTATACTATCGGCATATTAATATACCCCTATCTTGAAGCCAACCGTCCGCCAGTATTGGACCAGTGCTGCGGTCGAATTATTGAATCTATTAGCTTGTATTTAAGCCTGTAACTTAATTTTTGTTTTAATGTATTTATCGTTTATTGTTCTCTTACTCCTCATTTAGTCTTTAAAAAACAAATACATATTGTGAATTATGGAATAACCTGTCTATCAAATATTTTTTAAAGACTACAAAATTCATTGCCGTTTTTTTTTTAACATATCAAAGTCGGATATCTTTGGCTAAGCCCGTGCAAATTTTATTATGTTAAATTCCATTTGTTTCTGTCAAGAACTAATAAATAACCATTTTGGTAGCATAGTAATCTCGAATGGTTCTTGAATTTTTGTGAGTATTCTTGTTCCAAGTATAAAATTGTGAAGTCCTAATTTTAAAAAAAGATTTCCCATTGATCAATATTATGACCAAATGTCCAAATATTACGATTTTTCGGTAACCGGGGCTATCCGACACTGTTTTTAAATAACCTTTTTTTTCTTTCAAGTAAATTGCTTTCGTTTCCTGTCTAATATGAATAATAATCTAAATATCTGTTTTAGAGGTGTTAGTAGAAGCACTGACATTATAATTAACATTTCATATTGCTGTTTTCATCGGTACCGGTTACTTTACTAATAAAATGCCTAAGTAGCCGGTACAACCCCAATCTCCAAATCTCCATTCGCTATGTGCGAAACTAAACATTAGAATAATTTAAATTTTACGTCATTCAAGCTTAGGAGGATTTAGAAAATAAATAATTATTTTTTACTTGTATTGTTTGCAAAGTAGCAAGCTCTTTTGAAATGATTACAATAAAAATTATAATTGAAAAAGTGTGCATGTTTAACATGGGGTAACATTTGCTAAGTGCCCTCCCCTCAAATGTTGCTGTTGCCTATCTCACTGAAACATCACCAGATTTTAGTATTAGTAGACCTCTCTAAATTCCGTTAGTATCAAGGGTTGTGAAGATACAGGGGCCCGAATTTTTGACAATTCACCTCGTCTTTCAACGAGGTTTACAATAAAAATGATCATAGTACAATTTATAAAAATATATGATATTGATCATTTTAAAAAATATTTTTGAGTTTTTCTCCAAATGCGGTTCTTTTTTAAGTAATCTAGAAAAAAGTTAGATTTTTTTCTCTTAAAAAAGCATTCCAAAACGAAATTGGGATGGAAAGTATTGGCTGAGTTTTAGAAGGTCATAAGAGCGCGGGTGCCCCCAATCATGTTTAAGTACCATTGTGAGAGGCAAGATGACTCACGCCAAAAAAACCCGCAAAACATGAGAAGCAAGGGGGCTTACGTCAAAAAGCAGCACGAAATTTTAAAAGCGAGGAGTCTCACATATAAAAAAGCATTCTGAAATGTTATCAAGGAGATTAATACCAAAAACACACCAAAACGTGCGAGACAAGCGGACTCACAAAAAACATCACAAAATGTAACAGATAAGGAGAACCATCCACAAAAATCGTTTTTTATTTTATTATTAACTAATATTTTTCTAAAATAAATTCGCTTTAATAGTTTAACTTAGAATATATCTAAATTGCTTTCCAACTACAAAAAAGTGAGAATAAAATAAAATTTTGGCTAAACGTAAACAAGAAAATGCTTTTGGTCAAGTGTTAGGACCACTGAGGTTCTGCTCGCCTGTTACATTTCAAGATTCTGCTTAACTCTTACCTTTTTGTGTTCTTTTTTGGCGCTAATCTCTTTGTCTGTTTGTCCGCTTCATATAAAAAATTCTCCGTCCCAAGTAAAATAATAATTCTATACGAAAATTCCGACCTATCGTATAATCTCAAATAAGTACGTTAAGCTGGCACAACACTATTAAAATTAAAGGATAGAGATGTAACCTATTACATCATTTAGGGCTCATTCAGGGCAAATTTGGGCTCGTAATCCCAAATTTTGGGCTCTTTTATTTGTTTTTAAATAGTACGTTTTTGCACTAGATTAACTTTAAGCTGGCCGAATATTGCTGTAAAACGTAAAAAATTGGTTTTACGGAAAATTCACCTTATAGAATTATTTACTTTTTTAAGGCCTAAAAAGAAGGAACAAGTTCGTAAACCAGCTTTTTTTAAATTTCAAAAAGTGAGCACATTTAAAAAATATTTGAGACTATTTTTTTCAAAAATAAAAAAAGTCTATGTACGGTTATTTATAGTACTCGGAAACTCGAACAATTTTTTAAAAATATTTAAAAAAAAGTCAAGAAAATAAAAACGTTTATTTTTGAAAGCCCAACAAGATTTTCATTAAAATTTTTGAATTTTGTCGAAAATTTTTTAATTCAAATTTTCATCATACAAAAAATAATGAAAACTCAAAAATTTCATTTTGCGGCCAATCTAGACAAGATACGAAAAAAATAAATTAACTAAAATTGCGTGCCCTGAAACGATCTACAAATTTGTCATGAATCACTTTTCGATATAATGCATATTTTTTGTTTTTAGTCGTAAAAAAACACCATAAAAAATTAAAAATTAAAGTTTTGGACAAACGGCACAAGCTATGAAAAAAATAAATAGAGAAAAGTTGCTCTTGCAAAGAAAAGCGTAGACTCATTCAAATTTGTATTTAATAATTTTTGATAGGGCACGTAGTTTTTGTTTTATTATTATTATTATTACACCATTAAGCCGTTTCCCTTTCGGGGTAGGCGTGACTCAATCGGTAGGAAGGGGAGTAGTGTGAGGAAGGGGTTATAAAATTTTTAGATTGATCTGGAATTCTCGCGTTATTTATTTAAATAACACGTTCACTCCGCAATACAGCTCCGACCCAGGTTGCTGCTCAATCTCTCTAGCGTTTTATTCGTAAAAAATAACATTCAAAATTAAAAAATTAAATTTTTCGAAAAAGGACACAAGGTGCGAACTAAAATTTAGAGACTAAAGTTGTCGACCCAAAAAATATATATACATTTGTTATTAATCGTTTTTGGATAGGACAATTAGATTTTCTTTTACCCGTAAAAATAAGAATAACAAGTAAAAAATAAATTTTTGTAAAATGACACACGAGACGAACAAAATTAAAAGAAAAAAGATGTTTAACCAAAAGTATCTACCCGTTTGTTATAAACTATACAATAACATTTTATTCACCAACACTTTTCGCCTAAATTACATCTACATTGAATATAAACAAATTAGATTTATGGAAAAACGATCAAAGTTGCAGTCAAATGTTTAATATTAATTTTTATTTTAATAGAATGCGCATTTTCTTAATGATAGAAATAAGAGAGTAAATATAATTTTGTTTCAATACTAATGCATATTATGAATGGTAATAATATAAATTTATTGAAATGATATACATTTTTCAGGATGGCTAAGAATAAAATTGAATACAAAATGAGAAAAATATTAAAGTAATCGTAGATTTAATGCTTTCACGATGATTCATTATGATAAAAGAGATATTTCGGGTTTCAATCGTGTACAAAACTACGAATTATGCCTACATTTCGTAGTTTTGTACACGATTGACACCCGAAATATCTCTTTTATCATTAAAGTAATCATTAAAAAGGAGATTTGTACTTTATTTTGCAATATCTGAATAAACAGCCCCAGACCGAGGTACAGAAATAAATATAATATACGTGATGAGAATGTGTTCGTTAAAGCCGAAGGAGGCTTAACTAAAGAGAATTCACAATTACCAAATGACAGTCGTCGATGCTTGGACCTTTAATTTTAAAAGGCTTGCGCACAAATGCGGGGGAAATAGAAAGGCCTAGCGCGTAGCGCGAGGAAAATGCATCATCGAGAGCGAAGCGCGAGACAAATATATTATCGAGCGCACAGCGCGAGTACCAACAGTTGTGCGCCCTAGGTCGCTTAAGCTTGCGAGCCGCGCGCGGAGCGGGCAATGAGAATGCGTCCACCCAGCGGGCAGATTTTTTTGTTGTTGTTATATAGGGCGTTTTTCTAGCTTAAAGTTTAAAAAAATACGTGAAGAAAATAATAAAAACTCATTATTACCCCTCGCATAATTTAGGTCTCATTGAGGACAAATTTGGGATCTTTTATTTTTGGTAAGAAATAGTATTTGCTTTACCTTAACGTTAAGCTGGCCGAACATTGCTGTAAAACGTACTAAAAATGATTTTACAGAAAATTCACCTCAAAAAATAATTTAGGGCTTTTAGGGCATTTAGGGCTCTGGGAATATGATAATGAAAATTAAAAAAAAGAAGTTTAAACTATTTTTGTTTAAACATTCCTAGTAAAAATGAATCAAGCAAATTTCCTTTTCAGTCATATATTAAGGCTCATTTGCGGCACCCCAAATATGATATATAAAATTAAAAAATGTTTAAACAATTATTGTTTAAACTTTACAAAAAAAAATTATTTTCTTTTCGTTTATTTTGCATAACTTCAGGCTTATTTAAGGCTCCTGAAATGAACCTTAAATAAACCTTAACATAGGCCTGAAAAATAAAGTTGTTTAATTCATTTTTACTACGATTGTTTAAACAAAAATTGTTCAAACATTTTTTTAAATTTTTCATTATCATATTCCCAGAGTCGAAATGAGCCCTAGATTATTTTACAAGGTGCATTTTCAGTATAATCGTTTTTAGTACGGTTTGAATTATAGCAATGTTCGACCATCTAAACGATAAGCTATAGCAAACACTATTTTTTTACAAAAAATAAAAAGCCCCAAAATTAAGGTGAAACAACACCATGTATAACAAACAAAAGGTCAAAGGCAATATCGATATCACTCCATAAATAATGCCCCAAAAATGATATGAACCGATTTACAATTTTTGCAATAATTTGTATTAAGGGAGGTTTTTGAGTGTGAATGGTTGGTTTGGGAAAATGTGTTTTATGGTTTCGGAGAGCCTTAAATGAGCCCTTAATTATGTTATAGGTCAGAACTCGATTCAATATTACTTTCACGTATGGTTACGTCAGCGTAACCTCCGGCTTTTTTTATAGCAGGGCATTAAATTTGGTAATAGGGCTATAAATTAGCCTTGAATGAGCCCTTAATTATAAAATAGGTTTTAACTTGATTCAAACTGGTTATGTCAACTTAACATCTATGTATTTTGATGCACTGATTAATAAATATGAACATGAGAGATGCGTATACCTAAAATCAATTTTCAAAATTACATGTTCATATGTTTTAATTCATTAACAATGTACTTTCACACGCTGTTATTTTTTTAAATTATTTAAACGTTTCAATGCTAATAATTGTTTTATCGATTTTATTATGTTAATAAAGTATCCGATCGGAATATAATTTTTTAAATTAGGTAATAAGTTTTGAATTTTTAAGCAATGTATTCTGATGCAATTATTTACAAACATAGCGGTAAAATGAGTATCTGTATTCAATTTAAAAAATTATTTATATATACATATGTTTCAATTTTCTCAAGATGTTATGGCGTTGACCAGGGTAATTAATAATTCAATATGTTATTTTGAAATTAATCAATGCTGTTGATTACTGGTCAATAATAACTAGACTAGTAATCAACAACATTGATTAATTTCAAAATTACATCTTCACTCAAATGCTTCAATTATTTAGCAATGAATTTTCATACACTTATTATTTTTCTATGTTCTTTTCTTCTTATATAATATTAATTTTCTGAATTATTGTAAAAATTTATTTATATTTTAATAAAGAAACGTTCAAATTAAAAAATATTAAGCAATAATATTTGAAACATTTCAATACAAATACATGTTTAATGATTTTTATTTTGTGAACTAAGTACCGGTTTGGAATATAATTTTAACAATTATTGGTATTAATGTTTTGGATTAACTTCCGAAAAGCGCATGCCTCAGTGTAATTTGAAACTCTATACATCCATGTATTTTGACGCATCGATTTCCAGTAATTTCGTTTTTATGTATTCTTTTAAATTAATGGAGACCTTAGAACTAGAAAATTTAAATACGGCAAGATTTTCCGGAGTCCGACCTAAAAATATTAGTTTTTGATTCTGCGATTTGATTCAGCGATTTCTTTTGAAACTATCAATTTAGGAGGAGAATTGTGTAGAATAAAATATGTTTATTTTGATGCGGTGTACAACTTTTGTCCATGGTTTTCACCACGAAAATAAATTTTTCTGGTATTTTCACTATAATATTCGTAATCGTGTTAAAATACATATACTCGGAAAAAAATATGGGACCAAATAGTTGTCTAGTTTCAGAACTTATTATTACCAAAAATTGTAGTAGCTTTTCGCTC
>JAAAKG020039728.1:5877-19076 GCA_010014905.2 Druon quercuslanigerum
TCGTACCGGATAATTTCCCCATTAACCAAGCTGGAATTTTAGGAATGTCCTTTTTTAAGAATCATAAAACAAAATTAGTAATTGTTGGAATTGGACCAGGAATGGTTGAAACTTTAGGGGAATTTAAAATTATAATAAAAACGGATTAAATCTTATTTTTAAATCGTACCGGATAATTTCCCCATTAACCAAGCTGGAATTTTAGGAATGTCCTTTTTTAAGAATCATAAAACAAAATTAATAATTGTCGATCTTTAATTGAATTTAGGAATTCGCGAGTTATCTAATAAAAATAGTCGAAACTCCTATTCACGAAACACATTTAAATGAAGGGCACATTCGGAAAATCAATACTGGTCCTGGGGTCTTTTTAAGTGAATCTTTAGTGACGGACTGATATGCCTTCTGCAAAAAAGGAGAGAAAGCTAGTGCAAAAAGGTTCGTTGAACTTTCGAAAATTATAAAATTGGAAGGGCTGAATGCGGAAGAAAAACAAAGTCTTTTAAGAATTATCGGGGACAATTTGGATTCGTTTCATTTAACTGGGGCTAAATTATAAATGACTTCAGTGGTTAAACAGTTAAATCAACCTTTTGACGTCAGGCAATATCGTTACCCCCAAGTACCACTGCAGTTGTCTGTAGTGGAGGAGAGGTGATATCCCTACTTGGTGCGTCCCCAGGCGGCGGATAGGGTAATTCTCGCTGGAAACAGAGCGTAATGCGGAAATAAAATACGCCCCGCGGACCAAACAAACATAGAACTCCAAGTCAAGGCGTGAACAACCGTGCCGAGAACTGAGTGGAACCAGGTTGTGGTGTTTTGAACGGTATCTCTGGGATACCAGGTCGCCTCCTAGAATATATAGACCTTACCCCCGCATGCGGGGCTCTGCGGGGGTGGACCTTTATTTCCCTAGCTACTTGTGGGAATATTATGGAGCATCATTTACAAAAAGACGTTAAAGAAGTGAACCGGAGTATTTGTGAGTTCGTTAGTCCTTTGGACGTTACGGAGGAGGTGGACAGGAGAGTACTGTCAGTTAACAAGGTGGAAATTGCTGAGATGGATGTCAAACTCTCAGAAACATACCATCTCTTAGATGAGTTGCAAGGCACCATAAAAGCAATGATGGAATTCAGTAGTGAAAAAAACATGTGGCTCCCAATAAGCGAGGGATTAAAGAAAGCATAGGGCATCTTAAACCAACTTCGAGACAACTCTATGACCACGAGGCCACGAGGAACACAAGCCAAAGCGGGACTCAGACGAACGAGTCTGTGGGAACTTCCACTCCCCATCCTGGGAAGCGAGAGAGGGAGCCCACTCTGAGTCCCGTCAAGGCCAATGATGAAGAAGCCGAGGACCCGCGCTAGAAAAGCGACAGCCTCAACTCCCAAAAAGGATGAGGGAGGGGTGCCTACACCCGCACCAAAGGCAAGAGAGAGAGAGAGAAGTGAAGCAAAGGCGATCTAGACCTGAAGCGGTTCTTATCAAACCAGCTGACACCCTTGAAGTGAAGAACAGGGGCGTCAAGGAGACGAGAGACGGAGAGGTCTTGGTGGAGCTAGGACCTGCAGTGGACGGCAGAATAAAGCTGTCCTTTGCTATCAAGGTGGCGGTTGGGGACAGGGGACGCGTACGCGAACGCGTCTCCCGTGTGGAGGTCTAGGTTCTGGACCTCAACACAATAACGGAGGAGGAGGAAGTGAAAGCTGTCGTGGGTAGACACTTTAGTGAGGCTACGTGCAGCGACATTAGAGTTAGTTTTTCTAAGGCCTTCAGAGGCAATCTGAGGGCCTTCGCAGAAATGAGGGAGGAGTTTGCCGCAAGGCTAGTGCGGACAGGACACCTAAAGATAGGATAGGTGTCCTGCCGCGTACACACAAAGATGGAGGTCCATAGATGCTACCGCTGCCTAGGCTTTGGCCACATGGCAGCAGGTTGTGAGGGCCCAGACCGAAAGAGGGCCTGTTGGAGGTGCGGCAAAGAGGGTCATAGGGCTGCAACGTGCGAAAGCACACCGCAGTGCTACCTCTGCGCAGAAGAGGACGGAAAGCCCCGGACAGACCATCAACCGGGGACGATGTAGTGCTTGGCGTATAGGGAGACAGCCTCGTTGAAGAAGCCTCCCGGATGCACAAGCTAACTACATTGCTTGGCAGGTCCGATAAAAAGCCCAGACATGCAGCGGAAGCCCAAGCTGGGACAATGGAGGAGAACCAAAGCACGGCTAGAGAACGGCACCCCCTTGAAGTAATGCGAAAGCGGTTCCGGGGGGGGAATTATGCCAAGGAGAAAGGGTGGTGTTTTTAGTGGGTCGTTGGGTCATTATAGTGATCAAATTAGGATCTCTGTCTATATTTATATATACTAAGATCGATGTAGTGGTGCTGTCAATATCCCCATACTACCGAGAAGTGCGGACCCTTCTCGGTGTGTTATAAGAACATTTTTCACCAGCCCTCGCAAAAAAAAGAAAAAAAAATATCGTTACCCGGAGGTTCACAAGGAGGAAATCCGTAAATAGGTGGACGATTTGCGATGGATTAATCAGAATGGGACCAAATAAAACCAAAATTATAAATCTTAATATATTGAAACTAGCTGCAATTCCAATGGAAACATACATTTGAAGTTCTTTTAAATTAAGTATTTCTAAACAAATAGTAACATATTTGTTAAAAATTAATATTTTGTAACAATATTGTCACTATAATGAGTTACTGGATGCGGCTCTGCAGTAAAGGGTTGCCTGGCCGCATCCGAGTCGAGGCGACACTCCCCGAGGGCCCCCGAAGATTCGGACAGCGAGCTTTTCGTCGCCGGACTAGCCGTTTATTCTGGGATGATCTCGTCCCGCGTTGGCGTATCTATCTTTAGAATTTCCAACCTTTTATTGTGTCTTCACGTTTATCGGCATTTCCAATTCCCCCCCCCCCCCCCCGATATTACTACGGTAACATCTGGCGCCCAACCAAAAAACACACAATCCTTGTCCTTCCAAAAATTTCAAACCTGCTGAGAAAAAAAGGAACACAATATTGAATTTTAAAGTCTTACTCTCCAAAGTCAATGAACTCTTTGAAACTCTTCACATGCTAACCGATCCTTGTGCCTTGTCCTTTGCCTGAATTCTGTATACCATAAATTGAGATATTTTCGAAAATGATTTTTTATTTTGCAACCAGATTGCCTCATATTCGTAGGAAAGCGATCTACATGTGCCAATTTAATAATATCTCACATTTTTACCATGAATTTACATGTATAAATGAACCTGTTTAATGATTTTTTTTATAATTGTGCAAGGATTTTTATGTGACCATAATATTTTATGTGTATATATGCAATAATTCCTGAACTTGTGATTTTGTAAATGAGATAATGTATATTCATATTTTTGATATAATTTCGAAAATTGAAAGTACTACGTCCATCGTAAGTCGAGGGTTGAAAGAGTTACGCATTTGGCAAACCACAAACGGATACTTAAATAGTGATTTTTCCTTCGGGTGATAAAAATCAAAATCCAGTCAAGTTTTTTCTAAAAAAAAACGACCGAAACTAAAATGAAAATTGAAATAAAAGTAGAAAACCGAAAAAAAGTAACGACATACATTTATGCGAGCAAAATCGACAGTTAAAGTTAAGAAAACAAGTCAAATGTAATATAGGGTGTCATAATGATACGAACTGAAGCGAAATTAAAATAAAATGTAGAAACTTTACAGGGACGTAATACAGGACGTAATACATTCTTATGATTTCAAATAGAATAAAGAGGGAATAAAACTTAGATCCGGAGAAGTTAAAAAAACGACTAATCCAAGGGTAATGGAAAACGAACATGATAACTGGGATTTGGAAAGTGCCGCTGCACTTCCGATTCAAAATAAGGATTTAAATAATATCATGACGAAACCAACAATTAGAAGTATGGTTTCGATCACATCCAAAAATAGTCTTGTTAGAAAAAACACAGAAACCCCAATAATTAACAATAAATCAAACCAAGACAGATTAAACCTAGTAAAACAACCAGAAACAACATAAATGACAAACGACCAACCCACATTCCACGACACTACTCAAATCCCTAACAGAACCTTCGACCCAATTGACAATACGCTCTTTTGGGATCACGGAAAGCTACCCCACCTAGACGGACCATTTCGATTCATTTATGAAACAACAAAGTGAAAGATTTTTTAGAGAAAAAAGAGAGAAAAGGTAAGAAATTTAAAAATTAGTTTAGATTCGTCTGCTCATAATTCTTTTGAAAATAGAAAAGAACAACTAGAACTAGAAAAGTAAAGGCGTATTGGCTCTTTGCCTGCACTGTTGGCCAGGAGTGGGTGAGGAGGCACTAGAAGTACCAACCTCCAAGTGGACCTCGCTGGTTACATTTCCGTGTACTTGTTTGTGCATTGAAATGGCTGCGGTACTTCCCTGAACGAGCGCCCGGATCTTCTTGGTTCGATCAAGCTTCATATTGAGGGCGTTACTACGCGTAGCCTATGAAGCAGCGAACAATTTTTCCAAAGCATTTTTCATTTTTACAAAAACGAAATGAGGACACAAAAAATTTTAATTATTTTCATTGTGGGTTAACAGGATATTTTAAAAAAGAATACCCTTATTACACATACAACCAGGGAAACTGGAAGGGCGGGTACTAATCGCAAAACTCCATAGCAAGCCCTCCTCACGGAAAGACCACCGATCAATTTGTATCGCAATGATTCAGCTTGGGCGATAGCGCAAATAGAAATGAATCGCGAAATAGACATTCAGTACAATTCAATCTCAGGGAAAGTTTACAAGAGCCTCGCTACTTTTCTAATAATAATATCGAAAATCGTAGCCGGAGAAGATCATATGATTTAAAATTACAAAATAATGACGAAAGTGAACCATTAGATGACAGAAACATTTCAAATCAATACAGATCACGTAGATTACAGACAAAAAAATAACAGGTCAAACAGAAATTTACTAATACACATTAGTAACTCAGACTCATATTACGAATTCGATAACTATCAAAATAATGAAAAAATTCCAGCTACTTATTTTCCTTATGGCATTATACAAACGCCGTTTCAAATTATAAGCAATTAGCCAATTAAATTCTGTAATAATAAAGATGACAATCCCGTACATTTTCTAAAAGAATTAAAAAGATTTAAAAGGGGTTATAAAATAAACAATCGCGATATTTTAGGAAATTTGGACGCACTATTAATTGAAGACGCAAAAGATTGGTGCGAAATAAATAAAAATTCTTGGAGAACATTATCAAATTTGTACGAAGATTTTTAAAAAAAGCCTATATCGATGAAAGGTTTTCAGAGGAAATCAGACAAAAAATTAAATTCTGCAACCAAAAACGGACATAAGAGATCCACTCATATTTGACAGAAATTAGGAAACTTTTTATAAAAATATATCCGAGAAAAAGCCGCGAATGGGAATTGCGTAGAGCTTATGACAATCTTAGGATAGAATATAAAATGTATATTAAAAGAAATGATTTCGAAATTTTGAGAAATTCGAAGATTTTGGAAAGGAATGGGAAACTGAGGTAGCCAAATCCAAAATCCGAGGACAATTTTTACAAATTACCGAACCTAAAACAGAGGACAAAATTGAACAAAAGCATCATACCAGTATTGGGGATAAGAATAATTGAAACGATAATAAGAATATACAAGAAAGTAAAAAATTGTCAAAATTAAAACCAATACGGAGATCAAACCCGAAATAATTGGGGTAAAAAACAATTCAACAATTGGATTTCCATCAATATCTTTTGCAAATCAATATAAACAAAATTTTAGACCTAACTTCAGATCTGGATTCTCACCTGGCTTCCAATCAAATTTCGAACCCACTTTTCAACCAAATTACCAACCTGAAATCACAAATAATAAACCCAGATATCCTTACCACCCCAATTACCAAATGCTACCAATGTTTAACCAAATTATTTTAGGCTCAAATCAAGGTCAAAGCAACCCAATGATCGAATACCCTATGGAAAAGACAAAACATGATTTAGGAAATGGTTACAAAGAATAAAATTCCCAAAAATTAAATTTCGAAAGTAAAAATAAAGAACGGGCAACAATACTAACAAAGACTTTCAAGACAAAATAAACTCTATTTCTGATAAAAAAACAGGACTTCAATACAAAAACGAAATGAGGACACAAAAATTTTTAATTGTTTTCATTGTGGGTTAACGGAACCTATTAAAAGAGAATGCTCTTATTACACATACAACCAGGGAAACTGGAAGGGCGAGTACTAGGTACAAAAACACTAAAAACTTAGAACCGAAACGCCGAAAATCTTAAATTCGGACAAAAATGAAATAACGGAAACACGTTTTCATCTAATAAAAAAATTCGAAGGTAATCTATTTTAAATTTTAGTCGATACCGGTGCCACACATTCATACGCGGGTAAAAAATTGCTTGAAAAATCCATTATTCAAAAAATTTTGTTTTAAAACCAGTTTTGCGCAAATTAACGATCGCAAACGAAAAACCGTCGATATAATTGGACAGGTAGTAGTTCCAATAGTGATAGGAAAGAAAGCAAAATACATTATGTTCAGGTTGGTTCCAAAATTAAAATCCGTAGGTATTTTAAGTACAGATATGCTGAAAACCCTATGGATGACCCTCAATTACAACTCAGAAACCTGGTGGCTACCAGGGAGGTCCCCTACCTGCTACCATATGTTAGCGTACCCAAACGCAGTACCTATCCCCATAACCGAAATTAAAACGGAAACTAAACCTGACACTATATTAGAAAAAGAGAATAGGTAAGTTAGAAACGAGAAAACTAGGAATAAAAAATTGATTAAAAACGAAGAAAATAATAATAAGGATAGTAAACCGAAATTCGGAGGTGATATTAACCTAAAAAGGGAAAGGGGACTTAACAAAACTATCTCAAAAGTTGAAGATGGCTAAATCCCCCTACTACCTATCAATTCCAACCAATCCCAAAAAAAATGCCAAAAATCCAGTAACAAATCCTACAAAAGATATTCCTAGCTTAATAAGCATCCCAACGAACAACAGATTCCAACCCGTAGAGAGCATCCCCACCCAAGGCACTAGCGACGACATTATCACCCACGACTTTATTAATTTAGATAAACCTAGAATTAGGACAAATGGTATAAAAAATAATTCAGGGAAAATTTATTATAATAAGAAATATGAGAACGAATACAAAAATAGCGATGGTAATCTTTGGAAAAGTAACAAAGTTACCAATCAGAAAAAAATTCAGAAAATGAATCCCAAAAAGCCAATGAGATATTAGAAAGAAATAATAGAAATCAATGGGTAGTTTTTAAAATAAAGCAATTATACTAAATAATATTTCAGATAATTTAGAAAAAGTTAAGGAAGAAAATAATTATTCCTCACAAATTTGCGAAGGTATTGTTGAGCTTAACGAAAGCCAACAATCACAATTAGAAAAACTTTTAGAAGACAAAATAAAAGTTTACTAGGGAAAAGAACATAGGGCAACACATCTAACGAAACCTAAAATTTATGTACAGGGTCACGATACCAATAAACAGCGATATTACCACGTGAGCCCAAAAATTAAAGAAGTAATTTATCAAACACTGGACAAATTACTAAAGCAAGATATAATAGAACCCTATTGTTCAGATTGGTCAAACCCTATCGTTATGACAAAAAAACCAGGGAAAGATTATAGATTTTGCCTAGACTTTAGAAAGGTAAATAATATTACAAAAAAGGACCTCTACTCGATCTCACTAATGACAGTACTAGACACTTTGAGATCTGCAAAATCTATTTCGAAAATTGAGTAAAACCTAGCTTACTTGCAAATACATTTAGAAGAAAATTCAAACCCAATAACAGCATTCGCAGACCCTGGAAAGGGCATGTATCAATTGAAAAGGATTGTCATTTGGTTTAACCAATGACAATGCAATGTTTTTTGCTACTTGGACGAAATTGTCATAGTAACTCAAAATTTTGATAACCATTTAAAATACTTGAATATTGTATTGGATAAAATAAATAAAGCAAACTTAACGATCAGTCCAGATAAATGCGAGTTTGGTTGCTCAAAAATCAAATATTTGGGTTTTAAAGTGAATGACAAAGCTATCTATATCGACGATGAAAAAATTCAACCAATACTAGAATTCTCTAAAACTAAAAATATTAATCATTTACATCGCATAATCGAGATGGCAAGTTGGTATGGAAAATTTATCCAACACTTCCCTGAAACAATAGAACTGATGAACAGATTATTGAAAAAAGATCAAAGATGGGATTGGGGATTAGAGCAAGATGAGGCTTTCCAAAAAATTAAGGACTTGTTAACATCAGCACCGATATTAACCTACCCAGATTACACGCAAGCCTTTCAACTTGAAACTGACGCGAGTAACACAGGGTTGGGAGCCGTACTTACGCAAACAATCGACGGCGCCAATTACGTAATCGCTTATGCGAGTAGAAGCCTAAACGAGGCAGCATCTCGATACTTGGCATCCGAAAAAGCATGCCTCACGATACTTTAGGTCATCAGAAAATTTAGGCCATATCTAGAAGGTTATAGTTTTAAAGTAATCACGGACCACTTAGCGTTAAAGTGGCTCCATAACCTTAAAAGCCCCACTGGCCTATTAGCCAGAATGGCATTGGAACTTCTTGAATATGACTACCAAGTCATATACCGAAAATGTAGTTCAAATTTCGTTCCTGATGCACTCTCGAGATCAGGAGTACTCTACTAAATTCAGACAAGTAATAAAGAGACCAGAAGAACACGAAAAATGGCGAATCAGAGATTCGCAACACTATTTTTACAGAACTAACCCATTAAAATCTACTCTTTTACCAGACTCTAGCCCACGAAAACTCGTCGTACCCAAAAGATGACGAACACAGGTTTTGAAAGAAAATCACGATGACTTACATGCAGGACATTTAGGTTCCGAAAAAACGCACGCGAGAATTTCCGAGTACTACTTCTGGCCAGGGATGTATTCGGAGATAAGCAAATAAGTACAAAATTTAAAACATGCGGATGATGGGAAAAGGAATCGTTGAAGAACCATGGACCATGATTGTTGCAGATATCACTAAAACGTACCTAGATAGCGATCATTCCACCTGGAATGAACATATAAATTATATTTGCATTTCGCGATAAACACTAGCAAAAACTCGGCAACACAATTCACCCCAGCATTTTGAAACTTAGATCGCAAACTTGAACCCCTCCAGTCCCTAAGAAGAAATCTAGAAAGCTATAACGATATAGATTTACAAAGCGTGGACGTATGGACAGATAGATTAAGACGGCTAAAAATGATAAAAGTCCAGAAAAATTTGGGCGTAGCTAAGAAAAGACAAGCGAATAGTTATAATTTAAGAAGAAGACTGGTAGAATTTAGAATAGGCGACAGGGTTTTCAAGAGGGTAACCAAGATGGGCAGGTAAACTCTACGACCAGTACGAAGGTCCTTTTATTATTGAAAAGAAAATCTGCCCAACCATTTATGAATTAAAAAAACATTAAAGGAAAAAGCATCACGGAATGGAATATGAACGATTTTAAATTGAAAAAAGTCAGTACAGATGCTGAAAAATTGCAAGAAGAAAACTGATAACTTTAGGCCAGAAATTTAGATTTAAGTAGTGTTAAAAAGGAAAAGGATCAATAGCATTAAGAATTCAACCTGACTCAATACTAACTGAACCAACCCCGAAAACCTGTCTCACTAAATATTAAGAACCATAAGAGACAGAAAAATACACTTCCCTTTCAGAACCATGCACGGCCAAGGAAAATGCAGGCTATGCAAAAACCACATGCCAGAGCCTAGCATCGTCGTCCATTTTAAAAGGTGCAAGGCCTGACAATGGCTGATCCTCCGGAGGGCAGGAGTGCCAGAAGACGCAATAAGATACCGTCCGCACCGACACGTGAGAAACATGCTGCGAAGTGAAATGAGCTAGGAAAGAGCGAGACAGGAAGTAGGGGAACAGGAAGAAATAAACAGAAAGACACAAGAGGAAAAAAATAGAATTATACAACAGAGACTAATCAGAGTCAAATTACATTATGGATAATCAGAACAAGAAAGAACAGAAATAGACAAGCCGTGGAGGGACTTACGAAAACAAAGGACACTGGAAGTCGACAAACAACTACAACAACTAAAAATAAAAAAAGATTAATGTCAACAAAAACTACTTAACCTAATAATTAAAATTACCAGCTACAAACAAAAACGGTGTACTCCAAAAGTACTCAAATAAAGGCCCTCTCAAAACAAACAATTCAAATACTTTACAAACAAGGCACAACCATCTTTTTTTTAACATGTTACAGGTAACCGAAAACCATGGAACAAATATAGCAAAGGTAAATCGACGAAAACACAACAATGATCGAAAAATAGCCTTAGGGAAAACCTAGAAAACAATAAATACCAATTTACATCATACACGATTCTTTTTGTAACGAAAGACCCTTCAGATACAGCAAGAATTACTCAACTCCAGACAACAACGGAAAAACTTATGCAAATGGGGGTTGACAGACACTAACCCTGAAAGAAAAATAAAATACGATACATTAGAAATAGAGTTATACACATGCAAGCAAACAGTGACAGAGCCAGAAAGGGAACTTGACCGAACTTCAGGAATACACCCAAACCCCCGCGGGGGAGGGGGTGTAACAATATTCTCACTATAATGAGGGACTGGATGCGGCCCTGCAGAAATTGGTTTCCTGGCCGTATCCGAGTCGAGGCAAGATTTGAAGATTTTACCCGATATCAGATAAATTGCTTAAAAATTGCCATAAATTTTAGGTGCGCTCGAGATCGTGTGAAATTATTGTCCAAACGTCTCGGGGAACGAAAATCTTTAAAATCACAAATTGGATCTTTTTTAAATATAGGCTTGCAGAGAATGATGAGACAGGACTTTTTTTTATTTTCTGTTTTATTATCAGATGAGTATTTTTAATAATATGCTTGAAAAACTGAAAAAAAATTCGTTAGTTGGGCAAACATTATCGGAGTTGTTTCAAGCTTCGATGTACACACTAAATATGCCCTAGCGATGTCTATAAACTGAAGAAAATACTAAAAATTACCTATTGTTTAATAATATTTAATTGCGACCTGAAACCGATCGGTAACCCTCGATACTTTTTGTCGGTAAATCTGAAAAAACGAGGTTACCGATCGGTTTCAATTTGCGATTAAATATTATTAAACAATAGGAAATTTTCCGTATTTTCTTCAGTTTCTAGGCATCGCTAGGGTAAATTTAGTGTGAATAGCTATTTGTGATACAAGTGCGCAAAATAGGTGAGTGCTGAGGAGAGTAAAACTTTCAGTATGAGCCGCAGGCTCGAAGCATGGGCTGGGTTAGCGCACGAGCGAAGCAAATGCGAAAACGAAGACGAGTGCGAAGAGCTGTAGGCATACGCTGCAATCACACGAGTAGTAATCACCTGTGCGTCCGTGTATCACACGCTAAATTCTGCAAAAACCACCCGAGAAAATTATTTAGCACTTTTTGATTTTAATGCCCTTTTTAATTAATTCACAGAATTCCGCAAATTTCGTAAATTCTATGAATTTCACGAATTTGTGAGAAGCTTGTTTGGAGATTACAATTTTGCGAACATTAGTGTAATGCGAGTTATGATCAAAAATTCAAATAACTTGTATATGTGAGAGTGCGTGACCCAAAATCTTAGTGAACTTCTGATTTGAATAAACCAGAAAATATTTATTGTGCAAATAAGTCTTTTCACTTAATTTAAATTTCCCTCAGTAATTTCGAATTTCATGGAAGTGATCCATCATTCTATGACAGCGACGAACCAACTCAATTAAGTACAATTTAAATTAGAGTTCAAATTCATTTACACTTCGCGGCAATTTTATTACTGTAGGATTTACAGTAGAGGGCCTGGACTGGCCCAAACAGTAACACAAAACTCCTTTGCAAGATGTCTAGAGTGATATTCTCGTTCTCGGTAACGTTAAAATAAATTACTGTCCAATTTTAGAGAATTTATGAGAATCTTAGAGCTTGAGAAAATGTTATGAGTTCCAAGATAAAAACAAATTTTTAATAAAATTATATGCTTTCTTCAATTAAATAATATTTGATTATAAACACTAGCCCTTGTTCCTTCTATTTGTTGAATTGATATAAAGGAAATGTATAGTTGAAAGGTTCATACAAATTTAATTGATTAAAATGTATTTAATTATATGTTAATAAGCATTATTAATAATCACACTCCATTATTATAAATAAATAATTGTATTATTTTTTTACCTGGATAATGTTAGACAATTTTAATTCTCATAAATTTTCTTAAATTACGCAAGTGAAAGTAAAATTCTCGGTAACGTTACCCAATTTTAAATTACCGAAAATTTAAGTACTCAAAGATGTTCCGTTTCCACCACTTTGCCGTCTCCCTCAGCACTGAAAAATTCCGGCTCACTCTTACAACTGAGTACAGGTTCGTGGTGGTGGAAGCGAGACATGTGGCAAATAAGTATTTGCGACCGAATTTTCCCTCGCTGAAGAGTCCTGCTCTATGGCTTCAAAATTGAGCGCAAATCTCCTGTTTCTTCTAAAAAGAATGACATCAGAAATCACCCGCAAACCAACTTATTTAGCGCAAGAGTAATACTATAATTCAGCCATAACAAAATACATTCTTGGAGAACTACAAAAAAATGTGAAGAAAATCAATACATCAATTTTACCGTGTTCATACGGAGAAAAGGTGCCGGCATCTATGTTTATGTACGGGTCTATCTTGATAGATGTCACATGGATTCCACAATGTTTAAGTATCGTTCCAAAAGAGCTAGCTATAACACCTTTTCCCACGCCACTTATTACACCTCCGGTTACTAAAATGTACTTCATTTTCGTTCTGGAAGGACCGTATTTATGGTAATTGCTGTAATCAAACCAATCAAAACATAATAGACTAGACGGGCCATAATCCAAAAAGCCAAGGTCCCGCCACACGCAAGTAAAAAAAAGGCAACCAATCAAGCGAAACGTCAAACTCCATCCATTTTGAAAGGACGTCGCGCGGCAAATTTAAAGCAAGTAAAACGT
>JAAAKG020039739.1:0-19076 GCA_010014905.2 Druon quercuslanigerum
ATCAGAGATATTAGTCTGGTATTTTCATAGTCACTATTCGACTTTTTCTAACCGCACCTCGATTATCCCTAAATTCGAATATTTTATTTCAATTATGGATATGCGATAAAAGAAATATTGATACTAAAAGTCTCTCCGTGTATTTCATCACTTTTTCGAGTATATCTTACACCGTACTTTTTTCCGTGTACAAGGAGTTAGGTAAAACTGTAAAAAGGGTATTAGGATGACGAAATTTCAATACATGTATTGTAAGCGTTCTATATCGTGAAGTCACTGTCCAGAAATCCAGTACATGCATTAGTGCGTCTATGCGAAGAAAATTATGCACAAGTACACTACCGTCGACAATTATGAGATCGATTGACAATTTTTGAAAAACAGCGATTTTTTTCTCTGTATTCTAAGAGAAAATTGCTATTAAGAAGAATAAATTTGGAAACAATTTATTTAAACATCTAGTCGATAGTATAAAGTAGTATCTTATGGACTTAAAACAATCTGCACTAAAAAAGACCCAAAAAGTCATAATTAGCGCCAAAAACTCGCAAAACCTATTTTTCACTTACGGGGTTTTTTGGGACCCCATAAAACAGTTTTGTGGAGGTGATATTTGAAAAATTATATTTTATTCGTGTTCTATGGTTATTTATAAACATAAATTTCGTCTTTGAACTCGATTTAACTAATTTTGACGATTCGAAATGAATTTTACAAAATCTTATTTTATTTTCTTATGGGAAATACATATTAAACTTTAAGGCGGTTGCGCCACCTCTGAATATTTTTTTTTTTAATAAAAGAAATGGATTCAATTTGGATTTTGTTAAAAAGTCATATTTTTTCATAAAAAATGCCACAACTTAGTTGAAGAATATTTTGATGTTACTTTTTTTTAACTGTTCTAAAATTAATGTTTTTTAATATTGATTTTTTTCTTAATTGTTAAAGAAATCTTTTCAAGCTTTGGTGATATCGAAACTCAGTACTTTTAAACCTGCAATTTAAATTCCAACGTAATTCCATATACTTGTGAGATTAATTTTTCCAAAATTGGACTTTTTTATGTTTTTTGATGTTATGGTTTTTACCAGATATAATGTATTAAATAATTTTATATTAATTGTTTTTTTTTCTACAAGTCCGAAATCAAAATTCCTTTGAATATTGATTTTAGACCAGTACATAAATAATAATTAACTTTAAATTATTGCTGTAGTTTTTATTTGTTCACTGTAAGTTTTTTTGGGTAGGAAATTATTCTTGTTTGGTAAAAATTCTATTATTGGTTAAGAATTCAACTATTTTGATAAAAAATTATATTTATTGATCTACAATGATACTTTTAGTTTAAAAACTTTACTCTTTTGTTGAAAATTAATTTTTTGTAGTAGAAAAGTCATATTTCTTAGTTAAACCAGAACTTCTTCAAATCAAAATGTCTTATAAAAAATTTGTCATCTTTATTGAAAATTCAAATATTTGATTTAAAATACATATTTGCCTCCTGAAAATTAAACTTTATTACTTGATTTAAAATTCAACCATTTTGTAAAAAATCTAGTTTTTTTTGGAAAATTAAACTATTTTATAAATTCTTCCTTTTCGGTCGAAAATTCAACTACGTTGTTAAAAATTCATCATTTTGTATTGGAACTTCACCTTTAATTTTAAAAAATGAATCCTTTTTCGATTTCAAACTTGTTCGATTTTTTAAATTCGTTTTTGTTATTGAAAATTCAACTATTTTGTTACAAATCTTTATTAATTTTATCTTAAAGAATTTTTAAATTAACGTTTAATAGAAATTGTAATCAATAATCATTCTCACTATAATTCACTACATTTTTACCGAAAATTTACAAAAATTAAAAAAATTCTAGCACAATTTGAAGTTATGCATACTTTCAAAATTTCCAAAATTTTCTAGGATGTTCGAAGTTTTGAAAATGTTTAAAATTATATAAATTTCGAAAATTTTCTAAGAATTCTAAAATGTTCAGAATTTTAAAACTTTTAATAATTTTAATTATTTCGAAAATTTTTCAGATGATTAATTATAAATTATCTTACCGTTAATTGGTCGCTGAATTAACTTATCATTTGAGACATCATAGGTAAGAACTGAAGTCCTGGCGAGTCGAAGAGTACTGCTCTTAGCATGTCTCGGTCTTAATTCTGTAAAAAAATTGAAAATTTATCAAGCAAATTTTTTTAAAGATTTTACAGAAGAAATAATAACGGTCTAAATAAATAAAAAATTTAATTAAAAAAATAAAATAACATTTTTTTGCAGCTTTTTAAAAGGAAATTGTTTTTATCACACCAAATCCTAATTTATACTGAAAATTACATGTTTGAATTATTTGTTTAACAATATGTTGCAGTTTTTCGTAATTTTCTGATAAAAAGTTTTTTGAAAAGTTTTTTTATTATTGTTGATAATATTAGCTTTAAATAATTGTAGAAATAGTGCCTTTCAGAAATTTTTTATTTTTTTGCCACTTTTCACTCAAAGGGTATTTAACATATTGTTATGATTTTCTTTTTAGTTATGTATAAATAATGAATAAATGTTAAAGAGAAAAACAAATGTTTTACGATTTATTTGCAGCCCTAGTCTTGCCACCTACCTCTGATAAATAAATTCTTAGTGTTTGTCTCTTGTATAAGATAGCTTTTTTGTTTAGATTATATTTTTTTACTAATTCGAAAAGAGCAAAAATAATCCACTTAAAAAAATACAAAAATTATTTAAAAATTATTTTTTCTGCGGTTTACTTATTATTTGTTTAAAACGAAACAGTCGAACAAAATCTGAAGGTATTTAGAACAAAAAATCAAACGTTTAAATAAGCATGTTTGTTAACTTGCATTAATTACTACCTAGAATTAAAATTGGGTAAAAAGTAGACAATTTCCAAAGAAACAGAAAATATTTAGATTGAATAAAAAAGAAGACAGTTATTAAAAAATAATAACTTCTGTAAATAATTTTTTTTTTAAATTGAATTAATTAATGCTCACTATATGTGGAAGGTAGAGAAATAGTCGTAAATTTCAGAAAAAACCTCAACTTTTTAGTATTATTCAAACGCAATGGTAATAATAATATTAATAATAATAATAATAATAAATTAATCGAGCACCTAATTTTTTTAACTGAAATCAATTTTCTAACTCACTCTCATTTAAAATTTGACAACAAGTGGAAGAGTAAATAAAAACATGGCTTTCTATCTGCATTCTAAGAGAACATTGCTAACAAATATAATAAATTGTTTAAAACATTTATTTAAACATTAAATAATAAATTGCGCCAAAACTCCAAAAAAAAACTTTTTTCACTCATGGTGTTTCTTTGGGACCCTATGAAAGAATCTTAAGGGGGCTAATGTTTAAGAAATATTATCTGTTTCTTATTCGATTGCTATTTATCAAGAGAAATGTGGAGTTTCATCTCAATTCCGGTAATATTGACGATTCTGAATACAATTTACAAAAAAGTATTTTTTTCTTATATGAAATACATGTTAAACTTAATAGTTGACAATTAAAATTTTGTTTTAACTTCATTTTTTCAGTGAAAATTCTTTTCTTTTGTGTAAAAATGTATCTACTTTGTCGAAAACTTTATTTAATTATTATAGAAAATTAATGTTTTTAACATAATATTTATCTATTCCATTTCTTGTTGAAAATTTATCTTTTTGTATAAAAAATTATTCTTGGTTAAAAAACCAAATAGTTAGTTGAATTTTAAAATCTTTTTTTAATCATCCTTTTTGTTAAAAAAGTATTCGGGTTCGTTTAACATTCATCTTCATTGGTTGCAATTAATTTTTTTTGTTTAAAATAAAAATTCTTTGTTCGCTAAATAAAATTAAGACTGCTTGGTTTAAAGTGAAACTTAGTTGCAAAGTTTAGTAGAAAATTAAACTGTTTTGTTAAAAAGCGACTTTTTTTATTAAAGTTCTTATTTTTTGTTAAAAATTGAGCTACATTGATAGACATTTAACCAATTGGCTTAAAATAAAAGTTTTTATTTGGGAAATTAACTATTCTCTTATAAATTAATTTTGTTTTACCTATTGCTTCAAAATTTATCTTTCTAAGTTAAAAAATTATTTTAAAAATTCATTTTTGTATGTGAAAATGTAGCTATTGCATTTTTGGTTGGCGATTTTTCCTTTTGATTTTGATCAATCAACTATTTGATGCAAAATCAATTTATTTTGTTTATATTTTATTTATTTTGGTAAAAAATTAAACTCATTTAATAAAAATTCATCATTCTGACTGAGGATTCAAATATTTGGTAAATAAATCATTTTTCTCTTGGCAGAGAATTAATTTTCTTTGCTGAAAATATAATTATTCTATTTTTACTTGAAAATTGATATTTTAAACTAAAATTTGTTGTATTCTGCAAAAAAAATAATTTATGATGTTGAAGATTCCTCTTTTTCGATAGAAATTTTATTTTTTTGTTAAAAAAATTATTCGCTTTAGTTAAAAATTGAAAATTTAGGTTAAATTACAAACTAAACTTTTTTCTCATAAAATTATATTTTTGGGTTCTACATTTAACTTTCTTGTAGATAGTTTTTTTTGGTATAGGATAAGTTGGAAATTAATATTTTTGATAGAACGTTAATCTTATTGGTGGGGAAGACTTCTAAAAATTTAATTATTTCAGTTTTGATTGAAACTTTTTTCTGTCTATAGTGCATGTTAACAAATAAACAATTTTTGCAAAATTAATAAATTTTATTACAAAGTAGTATTTTTTGGTTAGAAAATAATTCCTGTTGAAAGTTCAACTTTTTGGTTAATAATCCAACTATTTTGTTAAAAATCTAGTTATTTTAAAATTTGTTAACCATTTCGTTCAAATGTGAATTTTTGGATGAAAATTTATCTATCTAACAAAAATTCATACTTTTGGAAAAAAACTTATCCTTTTTGGTAGAAAAGTCATTATTCTTTGTTATTTTGAGTTGAAATAATTAAAATTTAAATAATAAACTGTTATTCTAAAAGCAATTTTCAAAAACAAATATCCATACGGGGTATTTTTGATAGAATAAATAAAGTTTTTTTATTATAATCGATCACATATTACTTGGAAAGTTTTATTCACCTCCAAATATTTAGCAATAATTTTTAGCTATAAATCAATAACATTTCAAAAATTTTTAAACAAACTTAATTAACAATTAATTATTTGCCTATTTTTTAGTATAGTATAGCTAAATAATGAATTTGTTAATCAGGTTTGGTTAAACAATTATTAAATGTTATCGATTCAAAGGTCGAATTTTATACTTAGGTTTTATTTCCAAGTAATATGTGATCAATTCAATAGGAAAAACTTGATTCCATTAAAAATACCTACTATGGATATTTTTTTATAAAAATGGCTTTAAAAAGAAAAAATTATTATTATATACTTTTATTACTTCAACTAAATACTCTTAGTCCATACATTTATATTACATTTATATTTATTTGTTTAATTTGTCCACCACGACAACAATTGTTGCATTTTAAGAAATATAATTAAAAATGTATATTATTGTAAGAATATTTGCATAAATTCAGATGATGAAGGGAAATCTGAAATTGAAGAAACCACAAATTCCAAAATTTTTTAAAGAATTGTTTATAACAATTAAAATTGTTAATTTTTTAATATACTGCAATTTTTAGCTATTTTTTAAGGTAATTGTCACTCTAGTTGAAGATTAAATAATTATTTTGTAAAAAACATCGATTCTCTCATAATTTGAATAAACTCTTAATAAACAAAGAAATTAAAAGAAATTTAAACGAAAAGAATGCTTTTCTTCCCACGGTGCACAGTAGGATAATATCAAAAACCGAGGTTCAAAATAACTTTTAACTGAAAATTCTTAACCGGTTTTAGATTTTTTTTTAGAAAAATTTAGCAATAAATGTTGTAGAGATTTATGGAGCCTGATTTTTAAATTGTTTTTTAAAAAGTTTTATGTTTACGTAAAACTTTTAAGTTTGGCATTACCATACCTAATGCACGGGGGTAGTTCAATGAAAAAATAGGACATTGTTAAGTTAATTGTTATAAATAAATTAACGTAACAAATAGTCTACACTTGCTTCTTATGTTTAAAATTAAAATTTTGCGTTAAAATTACTTTTTGTCATCGAAAAAATAACACTTGATCGTAAAAATTTGTCACCAGATAATTTTCATTAATTCTATAAACAAATTATATAAACAAAATAATTTTCTATCACTACACCTAATTAGTGTAATTATTTGAGGAAGAATAGAGTATAAAATGATTTTTTTGGACCTCCACATTACCAGGATATAAATTTATTTACACAATTTGAGGCAAATTAGGAGAAAAACGATTTTTTTCTGCCTTTAAATGTCTAAACTGGGCATTTTTTTTATATAATTTGTTTATAAAATTAATAAAAAATATTAGATGAAAAATGTTTATAATTAGTTATTATTTTCTCGATTAAAGCAAGTAATTTTAATGCAAAAGTTTACTTTGCAAACGAAGAATCCGTAGTGTAGACTATTTGTTAAGTTAATATGTTTATAACAATTGAATTAACACTTTCGTAATTTTCTTTGCTTGTAAATACCTCCAGGTATAAAGTCTGGAAATGGTAATCACAGGAATTTTTTGTTCACAAAGATAAACAAAAAAAATGAAAAAATCTACTTTTTTTCATTCTTTGCATTGACATAAAACCTTTTAAAAAATCTAAAATCAGGACACATAAATTTATTTAAAATTCAGTGCCGAATTTTCTTTAGGAAACCCAAAATCGGATAATAATTGCCAGCTACAATTTATTTTGAATCTCCTTTTTTGATTTCATGCAACTGTATGGTGCGGCGCCTTCTCAAGTGGTAGTGACCTTTCTTGGTCAGACGAGTCCTTACAATACGAAGAGTCAGGCATCATAACGAGGAAATTTCCAAAAAGTCAAATTTTATTTTAAAAATGCCTTATTTCGACCCTTCTTTATTCCTATCAAGAGGAGATATAATTCTACTTTTCAGCAGTGAAAATTGAGATTCCTTTAAATTTCCAAAATGGTTAAGATGTTCAAAATTTCGTAAAGGATCACAATTTCTAAGATTCTCAACATTTCTCACATTTTCTTAAATTTCTAAAATGTTCAGAATTTTTCATCCTTTCAAAAGTTCCAATTATTAAAAAATTTTTTTTAATGCTAAAAAAATCTAAAATTATTTTAATTTCTAAAATATTCAAAAAAACTAAAAATTATCCTACCGTTATCTGCTTCATATTTTATGTCATTATTTAATACTACGATGTTATGAATCCCATTACCATTGCGTCGGCTGTTTATACCATTATTATTTCCTCCAACACGACTCGTTCTTGATTCTATAAAAAAATACAAATAAAGGAGGTTCTCGGGTGGTCCAAAAATGCATTGGATAATCAATTTTTAATATTTTAAACAAATGGAATTCTTTGAAATTATTTTTTTTCGAAAATTCTTTTTTTCCCCTAAAAATATTACTATTGGTATAGTGGAATGGTTCTTAACCTTAGATCATTAATTTCCAATTGTTCTAAGAAATGGAATTTCTTTAAATAATTTTTTTACTCAACATTATTAATATTTCTTTATTGGAATATTTATAAACATTGTTTGATTCATTTTATTTTTCGGCATTTTTTTAGTTATAAAAATTATTACAATTGGTAAAGTAGAATATTTAATAACATTAGTTGATTAATTGTTAATTATTTAAACAAATCCCATTGGTGTAAAAAATGTTTTTTCTCAAAAATTTGTGAACCGGCAGTTTATTTTTATTAAGTGATATAAATGTATTTTTAAATATTTTTGAATTGTTGAAACAATAAATTATTATTTATTTTCAACTAATAATAATAACGAAGGTTGTGTATTAATTAATTTAATGTTTACAATTGTGGTTTAAAAAACTAAAGGATATAGAAAATAAATAATAATTTATTGTTTATAGAATTATTGAATGTTTTAAAATTAATTTATGTCATTAACTATAACAAAATGCCAGTTCGACGAATTTTTACAAAAAAACTTTAAAACAAAATTCTGTTTGTTGAAATTATTGAAAATTAATGAACAAATGTTAATAAATATTGCAGTAGACCAATAGTAATAATTATTAGGGAAAAGATATTAAAAAAAAACAAATCAAAATTTGTTTAAACAATTAAAAATGAATGAAATAATTTCTATTAAATCATATACTATACTCATAGTAATACTTTTAAGAGAAAAAACAAATTTTCGAAAAAAAAATTATTTAGGCAAATTCCATTTCTTTCAACAACCGCGACTTGCTATCAGTATTCTAAGAAAAAATTTTTTAAAACAATATTTAATTATTTAAACAATCAAGTTTTACATCAAGTTTGTAGTATTTTACTGTATTATTAAATATTTTTTTTAAACGCGTAAAAAAAATCATAATTAGTGCCGAAAACTCGCAAATCCCATTTTTCACTTATGGGGTTTTTTGTGACCTAATATAACAGACTTATTTTGGAGATATTAATTAAGTTATTTTCTATTTGTATTCTATGACTATTTTTGAAGAGAAATGTTAAGCTTTAACTATATTCGACTAATATTAATGATTTCGGAAAAAATTTACATAAAGGTATTTTTTAAATGGAAAATACATGTTAAAATTCTACATTTATTTTTTTTCAAACAAAAATTCTTTCTTATTTACAAACTATTTTGATACAAATGTTCCCTTCTTGGTTAAAAAAATTAAAACTGATTGATTTAAAGTTTAACTGCTATATACATTTTTTCTGCAGAGATTCATCATTTTAGCTAAATTCAACTGTTTGGCTGAAAATCGACTATTCCTTTAAAACTCATATTTCTGGTTAAAAATTAAAATACATTGGCAGAAAAGTAAGTTATTTGGCTAAGAATTAGACTGTCTTTTTGAAACTTTAACTGCTTTGTTAGAAATTTAGTTTTTTTACCTATTCGCCATAAAATTAATCTATTTCAGTTTTAAATTGGATTGAAAAATTAATTTGGTCAACAGTTTTTCCTTTTTAAGTTGATAGTTCAAAAATCTGGTGCAAAATTTATTTTAACTGTTTTGGGCAAAAAATTAATCTTTTTTTTGTTAAAAATTCATCCTTTTGATTGAGGATTCTACGATTTAGTTAAAAATTCATTTATCTGTCGGCAGAGACTTAATTACCTTCAATGAAAATATAACTTTAATTTTTGCTTAAAAACTATGTTTTAATTAAAAAATCTTTGTTTGTTAACAAACAATTAATTATTATCTCTTTCCTTAGAAATTAATTTATTTTTTAGAAAAAACAATTACTTGATTTAAAGCTGAACTATTATTTGAAGAAAATTATTATTAATATTTCTATCAGATTCATTTTTGTTTTAATTTTCTCAATTTATTTAAAACAGATTTATTATATTTTTAGACAAGGAATTTAATTCCAAGAAGGCAATAATATAAGAATGTAAAATAAAAAAGACAGGCTAAAATCTAATAGAGCAACCTATTTGTTAAAAATTTATTTTTTCGTCAAATCTTTATCTCTTTGGTTGAACCTTCAACTCTTTTGTCAAAAATTTTGTTTCATATTCGATTGAAAATAAATAGTTGAACTGACAATGAAACTATTTCATTTTTGGTTAAAAGTTGATTTTTTGTGTGAAATTAAATCCATTCGTTGAAATATCAACTGTTAAATGCTTTGTTAAGAATTCATCTTTTTTAATTCAAAAGACCATTATAAAGTTGTACTACTTTGTAGAAAAAAATTAATTTTTTTATCACGAATGTTCTTTTAAATGAACTTTAAATAATAAAATTCGGTTATTTTTTAGGATGCACATATAGAATGGATATTTTCTTGGTTGAAAATCCATCTCTTTGGTTCATAATTCTTTTTTTTTATTTGTTTAAAGTTATTTCTGTTCATCATAAATTTTATCTAATAATTTAACTTTTGCATTATTAGTTAAAATATTATCATGTATATTATATAAATTAAAAATGCAACTTTTAGGTAAAAAAAATTATCGTTGCTGGTTGAGAATCATGTTTTTTGTTAAAAATGAATGCTTCTTATTTCAAAGTGCATAGTTTTCTAAAACATTTGGCCTTTTATTTTGAGATCTAATATTTTGATAAAAATTTAAACTTTATTTAAAAAGTCCATAATTTTTTCCTAAAAATTGTTTGTAGAAATTATAATTGTTAGGTTTTTGCAGAAATTATGACTAATATTTAGTTTTAAAATAATCTAAAGACTTTTTAGGAAACAAATTTTAACCAAATTACAATAGTTTGTTATTTGTTAAGTCAATTTGTTTATAATAACTAAAACATATAATAATCAAACTATTTGTATTTTACGAGTACCCTTGCAATGAATAATTATGAATTTCATTATATGCAAATCGTTGTTAAATATAAAGAGTAAATAATTATATTGTGAAAAATGTCGATTTTCTCATAATTCGAGTACACTCATGATAAATAAACAAATGAAAATTCTAAAATCTCTGACCAAGGTGCTCTTACAAATTAAGCGCACATTAATTAAAAATAATAATAATTGAAAATCGGGGTAAAATTGAAAAAAATGCATTTGCTTCCACTGTGCGGCACCTTCTCAAGTGGTAGTGACCTTCATTGGTCAGCCGTGTCCTTACAATAAGATGAGTCAGGCATCCTGACAAGGAAATTTTTCAAAAAATCGATTTTTTTTGCTTTTCAGGAGCAAAAAGGGATTTCGTATACAAATGTTAAAACATAATACATTTGTGAGCACTAGGGTAAACCAAAAATGCTTCAAAAATCTGTTTTGTAGGGTCCCAAAAAATCCCATAAATAAAAAACGGGTTTTGAAAAATTTCTCTCCAAATAAAAAAAAATTTATTTATTTTTGTATGCATTCGAATAAATTTCTGAGCGGTATTCATAAAAATTAAACAAAAAATGTTATCGAAACTTTACACAAGTTAAAAACTTTTTTGGAATATTGAAATTTTCGTATATTTGAATTTTTTTTTTAATTTCTAAGATGTTCAAAATTTCTGAAACTATGATAATTTCAAAACTTCTCAAAAAGTGTTAATTATCTTACCGTCATCTGCAAAATGTTGATCCTCATCACTTGAATGTACACTGCTACTAGAAGTAGAAGATTTTTGTCCACTGTTATTATTGTTATTGTTTCTCTCAAAATGGCTCAGTCTTGCTTCCGTAAAAAAAAGAAAATTTAGGTGAATCTCGCAGAAATATTATGAAAATAGGTGTCTTCAAATGCTAGCGTGCCATGAGGACCCAACCTAACTTTTGGCGATTGTACAGAAAAAACTAAAAGCGTCCATAATGATCAAAAATTAAATTGATGAAAATAAAATAAAAAAGAACTTTTAATATAATTCAGCCATAAATTGTACTCTTAAAAATGGGATTTAAAAATTGTATTACTTTCAAAGAGAAATACAATGATGACCTTTAATGTGACCTTTTACTTCACTTTCCTGTTCATTCAAAGGTAAATTTTTTGTTTTTAATTCGGAGCCCCTATTTTTTAAATCAGGAATCGGAAGACCCGCAAATTTTACGTTTAATTATGTACTTAGGTCATAGTTCAAGCGTGACTTGGCAGGTCTGTTGAAGGTCATTCAAACTTAAGCAAGGCCCGGTTCTGGTTAACGGGAAGGCTCTGCATTTCCTTAAGTCAAGGTCATCCTTGGAGTAACTTTAAACGAGAACTCTAATGGTGACCTTCAATTTAACCTTAAACTTGACTTTCAAGGTCAAAATGTAAAAAATAGGCGTTCTTATTTAAAAGTTGACGTTTAAATAACCCTGGACGTTACGTTCAAGGTCAATTTCAAGATCACCATTGGTTTCAATTTCACTTTTTACTATTTAGGTGTCTCCAGACTTTTTGAAAACCCGGTATAATATAAGGCAGATATACCGACAAGAAATTTTTCAAAATATATCATTTTTAATAGACATTTATTATCTCAGCGCTTTTTCATTCCTATGCAGCACGGCTAAAGTTCGATTTTCCAACACAAAATCTGTGAATCTCTAATCCCAACTATCTTCTAAGATACTTTATCTACGAAGAAATGGTTTAAAGAAAGGTTGACCAGGACCGAGGCAGACAATTGACTGTACCATCACTTTTGACCTTGAGTTTAATTTTCAAAGTCAAATTGAGGTAAGATTATTTTCTTAAATGAGAACCCCTATTTTAGACTTCGGATTCGAAAAGAGCGGGAAATTTCACGTTTCGACAAAGTTGACCAGGACCGAGGGGGACATTTGACTGTACCATGAATTTTTGCCAAGATGTCAATTTTCAAGGTCAATTAGAGACTGCGGATTTAGAAAGAGCGCGAAATTTTAAGTGAAAAATGGCCTGTGCACAAACGGTTTTTCTGATCTTAGAAAAATAAAAAATTAGAAAAACCATGATTCCATAGGTAATTTTTGACTTGAAATTTCCCACTCTTTACAAATCCGCATTCAAAAATAAGGTTTCTCGTTTTAAAAAAGAGTCTTACCTCCATTTGACCTTGAAAATTAACCTTAAAGTCAAAATTGATGGTACAGTAAAATGCCCCCCTCGGTCTTGGTCAATTTTTGTTTAAAACAATTTTTTGTAGGTAAAGTATTTTAGAAGATATCTGGTTGTTTCTCAGACATTTGGCCTAATTCTTCATCTTTGCAAGGTCACAAAAACCATTCTTGCCTAGGTTATTTTTGACGTGAAATTTTTCGTTCTTTGCAAATCCGCAGTCAAAAATAGAGGTTCTCATTTAAGAAAAGGTTCTTACCTCCATTTGACCTTGAAAATTGACCTCAAGGTCAAAACTGATTAAAAAGAGTCACCGTTCATAAATTTCTAATGTTTCCGAATCTTGTTAAATAATGAATATTTATAAATTATAAAAAAAATTTAAATTATCTTACAACCAGTTGCTCTATGTGCGTCAATGTCTCTAAGAGGAGTTTCCTCTTTAGGAGGAAAATTTTGAAAATCTTTCACTGGTGTATCTGGAGCCGTCTGATACACACGATAATTAACATAGCGATGTGGAGATGCCCTTAGTGCTGAATCTATAAAAATAAAATTAAAATTTATGTGACTCTAAAAAGAAACAAAAAGTATTTAAAAAAATTAAAACTTTGATATAAAAAAAAAATTAGAAGCACTTTTGCTACAATTCAGTGATAAATTAAACTATTTAAAGTTTGATAAAGAATCTTATTATATTAATTACGTTGCAACACTTTTTTCAACTTTTTAAATAATTATACAATTCAAATCAGTTCCTCATCATTTATCAAACTGAAAGTTGAATTTTTGTTTGGTTCAGAAAAAGATTCTTAAAAATACTAAATACAATATTTGGTTACAGGGGAACGGAATTACTTATTATTGATAATGAACTTATTTGTTAATAAAACTAAAATTAAAAATTACAATTATTATTACAGCTTATTTTAATAAAATTATTGTTAATAATCTTTCTCTTGTTTATATTTTGCTGGAGGCCCGGGGGGTGGGGGGCTGAAAATAAAATATGCTCTATTCCAAATTTTATTTTTAGGCACCTTGCAATGAATTTCTTTTTGTAATTTAACACAAAAGTTTTACAAGCAATATAAAGACTTAGTACTCTCAGCTGCTTAAAATTATCATACAGTTAAGAAAAATTCGCAATTGTTTAGAACTTATCTTAGAAAAGACAATTATAAACAATCATAAATTGTTTAAGCAGCAATGTTTTCTTGCAAAAATTATTACTTTACAAATAAACAAACTTTAAGAAAAAAAATTCAAATTTCTAGCAATATTAAAATCTAGTATTATTAATAAAAATAAATCCTTTAAACTAATAATTTTGTTAACTTTAATTGAAAATTAAATTAAAAGTTTAAAATTTTAAAAAACATATAAGATTTCTATTTCTCTTATAAAAGTAAATGGCTTAAAATAATATAAAATTGTTTAGATCATTTAGTTAAACATTTATTTACCAGTAAAAAGTAGTATTTTATGTATTAGAAACAACGCGTATGCAAGAAAACGAAAAAAAATCATAATTTTAGCCAACAACTCGAAAAATCCAATTTTTAATTTATGTGGTTGAGATGCTTTTTTCAGGACAAGCGCAAATTCATTAAATTTTTTAAGAATTCGAACACATTTCCTATTGGCTGAAAATTTAACTATTTTTAAAAAAATCGTTTTTCTTTTGATAGAGAACTAATTTTTCTCGGTTAAAATGTAAGTATTCAATTCTCGTTTGCAAATTGATATTTTAAATTGAAAAAAATTCTTTCCTGTTGAAAAATTCAGATATTTTTCTAAAGATTCATCTTTTTTGTAGAATATTAATTTTATTCGTTGAAGAAAGCAAGTTTGTTTTATATTTTAAACATTGCTAAGATGTTTCAAATTTTTTAAACTTATCATAATTTTTATATTTTGAAAAAAATGTTTAATTATCTTACGGGCATCGTGAGGTTCGTGAGCATCGAAAGCATCGTAAAAATTGGGACGACTTTTACTTCCTATGGTATTCTGAGAAGAATGGGTTGAAGAAGTTGTGAATTTTGGATCTGTAAAAAAATCAAAATTTAGGAGGCTCTTATTTTATAAGAAAAAATTGTGTATTTGAAAGGTAGCATGCCACTATCTTGGGATTGGAAATTTATCTTCTATGGTAGAAAATTATTTATTTTATGTTAAATTTTGTCTTTGAAAATCTTTAACTATTCTATTACTATTCTATAACTATTCTGGAAAAATATTATTTTCAACTGGAAAGCATCTAAATTATCTACATTATTTTTAACTAAAAAATCATCTGAATTAATTTTATTTGAATGAATTTATAATTGAAAAATGCATTTTTAAGATAAATTTCCTGTTTCATTCAATTTTTCTTGAAAAGCTGGAAAAGGAGCAAAAATAATAAACTTAAAAAAAATACAATGCCAATTAAAAAAATTATTCCACAATATACAATAATCAAATGTTTAAATGAGCATGTCTTTTAACTTACGTTATTTATTACAATACGTCATTATTTAAAAAGTTGGTAAAAAGTTGAAAATTAAAGATGAAACCGCAACTATTATATCCAGCATTAACAAGGAAAATTAATTTAAAACCCCTTTTTTTCTTATGGGAAATACATGTTAAACTTCATGGGGCTGATATAAAAAAGAATTCCTCTTTTTTGCGAATTCGAACGTGTATGCGGACAATATGCATACAAATCCGTAGTGTGTGTGGGGGGGGAGGGTGTGTCGACCACCCTAGTACTCATACAAGATTTGACAGATAAGGGCAGCAAATGATTATTAGCCAATGGCTGATAATTGAAATTTCTTCTTGAACATTATTTTTTTAGTGAAAACTCTTTTCTTGGATCCGTCCGAAATTACAACCTTTTGCACCTGAAAGTAGGGCCGAAGATACCATATATTTCCCGTAAACAGTATTTTTGGTGAAAAAGTAAATTATACGGGACGAAACTGAAATTTGCAGCACGACAGTAAAATTAGCAGTCCGAACTTAAAATTAGCTGCGAGAAATTAAAATTATCGGGAAGAAAGTAAGGTTAGTAGGGTAAAAGTAAAATAAGCAGGGCGAAAGTAAAATTATCGGTAATAAAGTAAAATTAGCTGTGCGAAAGTAAAATTAGCAGGGCTAAAGTAAAATTAGCGGGGCGAACGTGAAATTAGCTAAGAGAAAGTAAAATTATTGGGAAGAATGTAAGGTTAGCAGGGAAAAGTACAATTAGTGGCACGAAAGTAAAATTAGCTGGGCGAAAGTAAAATTAGCTAGGCGAAAGTAATTTAGCAGGGCGAAATTAAAGTTAGCGGCTGAAAGTAAAATTAGCAGGGCGAAAGTAAAATTATGGAGAAGAAAGTAAAATTAGCTGGGCAATAGTAAAATTAGCAGGGTGAAATTAAAGCTGGCGGACAGAAAGTTAAATTAGAGGAACAAAAGTAAAATTCGCGAGGCGAAACACGGACGAAAGTAGATTTTTCCCTTATGTAATTTCTGGTCGTGGGAATCATCAATTCATTACTCTCCTACTTACATAATGTACTATTTTGATTTAAATGTGAGGTAATAAAATATTTCCTTTCTTTGGATAACGATTTAACTTTTTTGATAAAAACAAATTTCTTCGGTAGAAAATTCATTATTTTCTTTGAAAATGGAATTATTCTTTTTGCTGAAAAGTTGACATTCTAAAAACCTTACTCTTTTGTTAGAAATTCAGCTTTCGTGGTAGAAATTGAACTTTTTTCAAGAAAATTCAAGTACCTTCTAAAAAGTTTATCTTTTTATTTTGAACTCAAATATTTAATTCAATTTTGATTTTTTTGTGTAAAAATTTAATAATAAATAATTTCTAACATTTTTAGGAAAATTTTTAATTATCTTACTGGCAGGCTGAGCTTGTTGAGCATTGGTGGCAGCGTAATAATGCACACGATTTTCGTTTAATCTGGTATTCCGAGAAAGGTTATTCGAAGAAGTACTGAATCTTGAACCTGTAAAAAAAACCGTCTGATTAAAAAAAATACACCTTTGTTTATGCAATGTTAAAAATAATTTTGGAAATGAAATCGTTTTCTTGTCAGAGACCCCAATCACGCACACCTACGATTTGGTTTGAAAAAAATGATATTTAGACATGAAGAGAACCCCATGAAGCTTAAAACGTATTTTCCATGAAAAAAACACGTTTCTGAAACTTTTATTCAGAATCGTGAATATTAGCTATTTTTAGTTGTAATTCATCATTTCTTTTTACAAGTAGCTATAGAAAACGAATAAAATATAAATTTTCAATCACCCCCCCCCCCATAAGTCTGTTTCATAGTGTCCCAAAAAATACAAAAATTAAAAAAATGGGTTTCGCGAGTTTTTCACGCTAATTATGATTTTACGCAGTTTTTTGAATAATATTGTTTATGATAAGGAAATTACTACATTACACTGACAATTGGATGTTAACACAAAGTATTTAGGCAATAAGTTATAGTTTTTAGTAATTTTCTCTTAGAATAGAGATAGGAAATCGCGATTTTTAAACAAAAATTCACTTTTCCTTCATTCTTCAGTTACAGTGGTGTTGACAAACGTAATTGTTTCAATAATATTCTCTTTTAAGAATTCTAGAATTCGCGTTTCTTTCTATAAATTTTTAATTTTTTTCGATCTTTCACTTAAACTAAGTTAATATTTAATCTTTCATAGCAAAAATAATTGTTTAAACAATTTATTATTGTTTAGAGATATTGTTTTCTATATCAATACTAGATACTAATTTTTTTCTAAAAATAGCGGGTTTTTCTCAACATTTCAACTCTACTTTGCCTGTTTATTTATTAAAAAATAATAAATAGACATTAGAGATAAATCAAAAATTTTTTGAAATCTCTTTCTTTTTTGTAAACACATTTTGTATTATTTGGCCTTCTCTCTTGTATAAGATAGCTTTTTTGTTAAAATTAATTATTGTTTAAAGATTGGCAAAGGCGCAAAAATATTTTACTTAAAAAAAGTACAATACTATTTGAAAAGGGATTCTTGTTGAGGCTCACTTATTATTTGATCATAACTAAAAAATTAAAGCCTAATTAAAGATTCCAGAAAAAATCTTAACTACTTAGAATCTATAAAATAGAAGATTGTTATAAACAATAAAAATTAGTCTATATAATTATTTTTTCTAAATTAAAATAATAAATGACTCAGCCTATGTTAAAAATAGTTGTAAATTTCAGAAAAAAAACACAACTTTCTGTCATTATTTAAATATAATATTAAAATTAATAATAAATTACCTAGACCATTTTTTTTAACATCAAACTATCTATTTTAAATAGCTTCTCATGTATAAGAAATAATAATATTAATTTTAAAAAAAGACGCAAAAAAAATCATGATTAGCGCCCTTACTCGCAAAATCTATTTTTTTCTCTCGTAACGTTTTTTTTCGAACCCTATAAAACAAACTTATGTGCGAAATATTAAAAAAATTAATACTATTCCAATTTAGGTCGAAAGCTTTTCTTTTAAAAGTCGATAATTCAGCTACTAAGCACAAAACTAATGCATTTTGTTAAAGATTTATTTACTTGGGTAGAAAATTAATCTTGATTTATTTAATTCCTTATTTTGGTTGTGGATTCAAATATGTAGTTAAAAATATGATTTTTTGTAGAGCATAAATTTTTTTCGCTGAAAATGTAAGTATTCTATTTTTTCTGGAAAATTTCTTTCTTATATTGACAGTCTAAAGAAATTCTGGAGACTTCATCTTTCGTAGTTAAAACGTGGATCATTTTACTCAAAGCTGTACTTCTCTGTACCAAATTAATTTTTTTCATGAAGGATTCTTACTTATATTTGAAAATTCAACTATTTGCTTTTAGATTAACTTTCACGTTAAAAAATGTAAATACGTGTAAATACGTGAGTGGATACGGTGAACGGGTAGAATGGCAATAGCAGCCTCTCCCCTTAGTCTACAGTCAGAGGGCTGGGGGGTGAAGGATGGAAGGTGATAGGATCGACTGGGACGGGAATAGCGGCTTGATGGCCTTGAAGGCCTTGGGTCGACGAGTGCTTTTTTTTTGTTTAAATTTTTATGTGTGTTGAGATGGAGGAGAGGTAAGTGTGAGCAGCCTAAGGAAGTGGAAAAAAGCCCGAAGGCTTGTGCAGAGGACCCAGAAAAAATGGCGAGAACGTCTGCGGTTCGCCCATGCTTATTATACACTGAAAAATTTTTGGGGAAGCAGCTGTCTTCTCAGTGGCAACGCAGCGCCACCACGGCGGTTGATGCAACGGCCACACCACATTTAAGTAAGATATAGTACCAAACGCGCGAGCAGATCCTTTCCCATGTGTTGGGAACGCAGCAGTCCCACAAAAGAGAATGAAATTGCCCCACGGCTCCAGAAATAGATTTTTGCAAACAAA
>JAAAKG020039750.1:0-19075 GCA_010014905.2 Druon quercuslanigerum
AAATATAACCATTTCTTGGAAATGTGTTTTATTATTATTTCTCTAACTGAAAATTCAACTATTCCTTTTTTTTTTTTGAAAATTTTATTCAGTATATTTTATAAAAAAAAATGTATATAAAACTGGTCTTTTTGGTTGAAATTTTAATTTTTTCGTTAAAAATAAATTTTTTTAATGAACAATTTTTTATTTTTTTATTTTATTTTTATTTTTTTACTTTAATTATTCTGTATCTTTTTTGGTAAAAAATTAATTTTATTTGCTAAAACCTTATTTTTCCAACTGAAAGTTAGACTTCTATTTTTTGTAGACATTTTTTTTTAACTCATCGATTTTGTTAAAAATTTGTCTTTTTTGGCCAGAAAATTAACGTTTTTTTTTTTGTTGGAAAACTCATTTTTTTAGGCGAAAATCTAACGATTTCATAAAAATGTATTTTATTTTGTTAAAAACTTATTTCTCTACATTAAAATTAAACTATTCTATATTTTGTCGAAAATTTATCTTTTTTTGTTGAAAATTCATGTATTTTATTTAAAATTGGTCTTTCTTTAACATACAAATCACCTTTTTAGTTAGAAATTCATGTCTTTTGTTAAACATTATTATTTTGTTGTGAGAAATTATTATTTTGGTTGAAATTTAATTTCTTTAGTTGAAATCTGTTTTAATTAGTAAAAATTTATTTTTTATCACTTAAAATTGAACTATTCCATTCTTTATGGAAATTTTCAATATTATGTCGAAAATTTATCTTTTTTATTAGAAAATTCATGTATTTTGTTTAAAATATTTTTCGTTGAATCAGTTTTAATTATTGAAATTTACTTTTTTATCACCAAAAATAGAATTATTCCATCTTTTGTGGAATTTTTTTGTAGAGACATTTAATTTTTTGGTAGAAATTTAATTTGGTTGGTTGCTATTTAACTTTTTCCATGAAAATTCATTTTATTTACTTAAAACCTTATTTCTCTAAATGAAAATTCAAATATTCCTTTTTTTTTTAGAAAATTTATCTTTTTCATTTAAAAAGTCGTCTATTTTATAGAAAATTGGTCTTTTTTGCTAAAAAAAATAACCTTTTTTTGGAAAACTAATTTTTTTAGGTGAAAATGTAATCAGTTCATGGAAATGTATTTTATTTTGTTAAAAACTTATTTCTCTGCATTAAAATTAAACTATTCTATATTTTTTGGTGAAATTTTATCTTTTTCGTAGAAAACTCATCTATTTTGTTTAAAATTTGTCTTTTTTGGTGAAAAATTACCCTTGTTAGTTAATAATTCATGTATTTTGTTCAGAATAATTATTTGCGAGTTAAGAAAACAAGAAAATGCATCTATATTGTTAAAAAGTCGTATTTTTTATGAAAAATACCAATATTTTTGTTCAAAGTTCATTCTTTATTTAAAGCTTCATCTCTGGTTACAAATTTACCTATTTTTATGAAAATTGTTCTCATGATTGGTTGAAAACAAAATTTTAAACTGAGAATTAAACTATTCTAATTTTTGTTACAACTGTATCTTTTTCAGTTAAAAATTTAACTATTTGGTCAAAAACGTGTCTTTTTCAGTTACAAATTCGACTAATTCATGTTAAAAGTTCAACTTTTTTCTATAATATTCATGTTTTTTCTTGAGATTTATATTCAAATTGTTTTTATTTTTTAAAAAATTCATAAAGTTGGTCGTTTTGGATGAAATTTTAATTTTTTCGTTAAAAATCAATTTTTTATTAAACAATAATTTTTTAACTAAAATTTTAACTTCCATTTTTACCAAAATTTTATTTTTAATCATTTTTTATTTTTTATTTTTTTGTAACTTTTTTGATAGAAAATTATTTTGTTTTGTTTAAATTCACATGTTCGGTTGTTAATTAAAGTATTTCGTTAAAAATTCATTTTGTTTGCAAAACATCTTATTTCTCTAACTGAAAATTAAACTATTCCTTTGTTTTAGAAAATTCATCTATTTTGTTGAAGATTTGTCTTTTTTGTTAAAAAAAAAAAAACGAAAAAATGGAAAATGTATTTTATTTGGTTTAAAACTTATTTCTCTAAATTAAAATTAAAGTATTCTATATTTTGGTGAAAATTGATCTTTTTTATTATAAAATTCATGTTTTTTGTTTAAAATTTGTCTTTTTTCGGTACAAAATTAACCTTTTTAGTAAACAATTCATGTGTTTTGTTTAAAAACGTTCTTTTGTGGTAGAAAATTAATGTTTGTGGTTGAAATTTAATTTATTTCGTTTATTTCGTTTCATTTTATTTACTTAAAAATTCAACTATTCCTTTTTTTTAGAAAATTTAAATTTGTCTTTTTTTTTGTTTAAAAATAACATTTTTAGTTAGAAATTCATTTATTTTGTTATAAATTATTATTTTGTTGTAAAAAAATATAGGCATTTAATTTTTTGGTAAAAAAAATAATTAATGAATTAATTTAAAATAATTCATTTTTTTAGAAAATTTATCTTTTTAATTTAAAAAGTCATCTATTTTGTTTAAAACATTGTCTTTTTTTTAATTAAAAATTTACCTTTTTTGTTAAAAATTCATGTTTTCTGTTAAAAAATATTCTTTTCTGGTAGAAAATTAATATTTTTGGTTGAAATTTAATTTCTTTCCTTTATTTGACGTTTTTTGCATTTCATTTTATTTACTTAAACCCTTATTTATCTAACTAAAAATTCAAATATTCCTTTTCTTTTAGAAAATTTATATTATTTATTTAAAAAGTCATCTATTTTGTTGAAATTTTGTGTTTTTTGGTAAAAAAATAACATTTTTTAGAAAAATCAGAAAATGTATTTTATTTTGTTAAAAACTTATTTCTGCAAATTACATTAAACTATTCTATATTTTGTCGAAATTTTATCTTTTTTAGTAGCAACTTCATGTATTTTGTTTAAAATTGGTCTTTTTTTTTGTATAAAAATAACGTTGAAATCAGGTTTAATTATTGAAAATTACTTTTTTATCACTAAAAATTGAACTATTCCATCTTTTGTGGAAGCTTTTTGTATAGACATTTAATTTTTTGGTAAAAAATTAATTTGGTTAATTGTTAATTTAACTATTTCGTTGAAAATTAATTTTATTTACTTAAAACCTTATTTCTCTAACTGAAAATTCAACTATTCTTTTTTGGTCTTTTTTGGTATTTTTTGGTATAAAATTAACCTTTTTAGTTAAAAATTGATGTATTTTGTTAAAAAACATTATTTTTTGCTAGAAAATTAACCTTTTTAGTTGAAAAGTAATATTTTTGATTGGTAATTTCACTATTTAATTGAAAATGTATTTTTTTAACAACCTATTTCTCTAAGCTTAAATTAAACTATTTTATATTTTGTTTAGCTAAAAGTTCATTTACTTGTTTAAAAATTTACCAAATTTTGTTGAGACTTTCGTTTTTTTTTTTAATCATTCATTTTTTTCACTTAAAATGTAGCTATTTCATTTTGGCTATCAAAAATTGATCTTTTTCCCTTAGAAATTCACTTATTTTATTGAATTTAAAAAAATATATTTTTGTGTTGTAAATTCAACTTTTTAAAAAAATTCTTCTTTATATGATTTGAAAATTCAACATTTTGTGTGATCTTTTTTTTTCTTTATTGCTGAAACATTTTTCGTGTTTGAATATTCGTATTTTTTTATTTAATTCAACTATTTTGTTTGAAAATTCCATTTTTCTTGGTTGCAAATTAATTATTCTAACTAAAAATGTAATAATACAAGTTCACATTAATAATTCTTAACCTTTTTTTCAGTCCAATTATTCACAAAAATGTGACATTCTTTGTCAGTGACCCTCAACTGAAAATTAATTCTAAATTAGATGTATTTATTTGGCAACATTTCTTCCTTCAAGTTAAAAAAAATTGTGGGGAAACTGTATAAAAAGTCCTAATCGATTGTTTCAAAAAACGTATTTGGTTCCAAATTATCTATTTTTTTTTTTTTGTTTTGAAAATTCAGTTTATTTACTTAATAACATATTTATAGCACTGAAAACTAAACTGTTTTATTTTTTATTGAAAAATTCTCTTTTCTTATGAAAAATGAACCATGGTTGAAACTTCATATATTTTGTTAAAAACTATTCTTTTTTCTTAGAAAATTAATCTGTTTGGTTGAAATTTCATTTCTTTCGTTGAAAATAAATTTTTGTATTGAAAACTAATCTTTTTAACTAAAAACTTAACTATTCCATGTTCTGTCGAATTGTTTTGTATATGCATTTATTTCTTTTGGTAGAAATTTCATTTTTTCGTTGAAAATTAAACTGAAAATTAAACTGTTCTATTTTTGTTGAAATTTGAACTTTTTTAGTTGGAAAATTCATCTATTTTATTAAAAATTTGTCTCTTTTTCATAGAAAATTAACCTTGGTTGAAAATTCATGTATTCTGTAAAAAATTATTCTTGTTTGATAGAAAATTTATCGTTTTGTTTAAAACTTAATTTCTTTCGTTGAAAATCATGTTTTTTTACTGAAAAGTTAATCTTTTTCACTAAAAATTTAATTTCCTTTTTTTTAAATTATTTTTTTATGGGCATTTAATCTTTCTTTGTAGAAAATTTATTTGTTAGGTTGAAAACTTAATTATTTAATTGAAGTTTTATTTTATTTGCTTAAAAATGCATTTTTGGAACTAAAATTGTACCTATTTCATTTAACATTTATTTTATTTTGTTAAAACTTATTTCTCTAACTTAAAATTTAACAATTCTGTTTTTTTTTTAAATTCACCTTTTTTTGGGGGTATATTTTTTTAAATTTCAGTTAAATTATTTTATTTTAAAATTTTATTTTTTTAATTGAAAACTTAACAAATTCTGTTGGAAATCCATTTCTTTTTTGTTAATTCATTTTTTTTCATTAAAAATGTAGCTATTCCGTTTTTGCTATACAATTTGCCCTTTTCGGTTAAAAATTCACATATTTTGTGGGAAAATTGTCTCTTTTAGTCGAAAATGTCCTTATTGTGGTAGAAAATGCATATTTTTGTGTAGTAAATTCAAGCTTTTTTTCGAAATTCGTATTTATCATTCGAAAACTCAACATTTTGGGTCATATTTTTTTTTGTATTGATGAAAACATTTTCTTTGTTGAAAATTTTACTATTTTGTAGAAAATTCATTCGTTTAGTTAAAAATTTAACTATTTCGTTGAAAATCAGTTTTTCTTATTGAAAAGTTAATTTTTGTCACTAAAAATTTAACTTCCGTTTTTTGCAAACTTATTTTTATAGACATTTAATCTTTTTTGGTAGAATATTCATCTGTTAGGTTAAAAATTTAACTCTTTCTTTGAAATTTTTTTTTTTTTGCTTCAAAACGCATTTCTTTTTATGAAAATTAAGCTTTTCTTTTTTTTTTTTTTTTTTTTTTTTTTTTTTGAAAATGTATCTTTTTCATTTAAAACTTTTTCTGTTTTGTTGAAATTTTTTCTGTTTTGGTAGAAAATTAACCCTGTTGGTTGAGAATTTATTTCATTGGTTGAAAGTTATTTTTTTATTGAGGATTCATTTTGTACTAAAATTTTAAATATTTAATTGAAAACTTATGTTATTTGGTTAAAAGCTTATTTCTCTAACTTAAATTTCAACAATTCTGTATTTTTTTGAAAATTCAACTTTTTTGGTTACATTTTATTTAAAAATTTAACAAATTTTGTTATAAAATTGGCCTTTTTTGGTTGAAAATTCACATATTTTGTTGAAAAATCGTCTTTTTAGTCAGAAATTCAATTATTTTCGTAGAAAATGCATACTTTTGTGTTGTGATATTTTTTTTCTGTATTAAAGAAAAAATTTTCTTTGTTAAAAATTTCACTATTTTGTAGAAAATTCGTTCGTCTTATTAAAAATTCAACTATTTCGTTGTAAATCAGTTTTTTTTATTGAAAAGTTAATTTTTTCACAAAAAATTTATTTTCCGTTTTTTTACAAATTATTTTGATAGAAATTTAATCTTTTTTTATAGAATATTCATCTTTTAGGTTGAAAATTTAACTATTTCATTGAAAAATTATTTTATTTGCTTGAAACGCATTTATTTAGTTGAAAATTAAACTATTCTATTTTTTTTTCTTTGAAAATGTATCTTTTTTAGTTAAAAATTCATTTATTGTGTTGAAATTTTTTCTTTTTTGGTAGAAAATTAACCCTGCTGGTTGAGAATTTTTTTCATTGGTTGGAGGTTATTTTTTTATTGAGAATTAATTTTTTCTACTCAAGTTTTATAACTTTCTCTTTACAAATTTCTCTAACTTGAATGTCAACAATTCTTATTTTTTTGAAAATTCAAGTTTTTTTGGTAACATTTTTTTTTAATGTCAGTTGAATCATTTTATTTAAAAATGCATTCCTTTGGTTAAAAATTTAACAAATTCTTTTTTATTTTTGTTAATAAATTTTATTTTCATTAAAAATGTAGCTATTCGATTTTTGTCAGAAAATTAAGATTTGTCGGTTGTAAATTCGCATATTTTGTTGAAAAATCATATTTTTTAGTCGAAAATTCCATTATTTTTGTAGAAAATGCATATTTTTGTGTCGTAAATTCCACTTTTTTAAAAATTCGTCTTTATCATGTGAAAATTTAACATCTTGGGTGATATTTTTTTCTGTATTGATGAAAACATTTTCTGTGTTAAAAATTTAACTATTTTGTAGAAAATTCATTCGTTTAGTAAAATATTTAACTATTCCGTTAAAAATCAGTTTTGTATCTCATTATAAATTTCTCTAACGTAAATGTCAACAATTCTTATTTTTTTGAAAATTCCACTTTTTTTGGTAACATTTATTTTTAATGCCAGTTAAATCATTTTATTTAAAAATGTATTTCTTTGGTTAAAAATTTAACAAATTCTATTTTTATTTTTGGTAATCAATTTTTTTTCATTAAAATTGTAGCTATTTTAGTTTTGTTATAAAATTGGCCTTTTTCGATTGAAAGTTCACATATTTTGTTGAAAAATCACCTTTTTTAGTCAGAAATACAATTATTTTGGTAGAAAATGCATACTTTTGTGTTGTAAATTCCACTTTTTTCAAAATTCGTCTTTATCATTTGAAAACTTAACATTTTGGGTGATATTTTTAATTCTGTATTAAATATAAAATTTTCTTTGATGAAAATTTAACTATTTTGTAGAAAATTCATTCGTTTAATTAAAACTTTAACTATTTCGTTGTAAATCAGTTTTTTTAATTAAAAAGGTAATTTTTTTCACTAAAAATTTATTTTCCGTTTTTTTCAACATTTTTTTTATAGACATTTAATCTTTTTTGGTAGAATATTCATCTGTTAGGGTGAAAATTTAACTATTTATTTGAAAAATTATTTTATTCGCTTAAAACGCATTTCTTTAGCTGAGAATTAAACTTTTTTTTTAATGTATCTTTTTCAGTTAAAAATTCATGTATTTTGTTGAATTTTTTTTGTAGAAAATAAACCCTTTTGGTTGAAAATTCATTGCTTTGGTTGAAAGTTATTTTTTTAATGATAATTCATTTTTTCTACCTAAATTTTATAACTTTCTTTTTAAAATTTCTCTAACTTAAATTTCAGCAATTCTGTATTTTATTGAAAATTAAACTTTTTTTTGGTAAAATTTTTTTTTAATCCCAGTTGAATTATTTAATTTAAAAATGCATTTCTTTGGTTAAAAATTTAACAAATTCTTTTGTATTGTTGTTGTAGCTATTCCATTTTTGTTATAAAATTGTCCTTTTTCGGTTGAAATTCACATATTTTCTTGAAAAATCGTCTTTTTTAGTCGAAAATTCCACTATTTTTGTCGAAAATTCATATTTTTTTGTTGTAAATTCTATTTTTTTGAAAATTCTTCTTTATCATTCAAAAACTCAACATTTAGAGTGACATTTTTTTTTATTGATGAAAACATTTTCTTTGTTGAAAATTTAACTATTTTGTGAAAAATTCATTTATTTAGTTAAAATTTTCGTTGAAAATCAGTTTTTTTTAAAGATTTTCAATCTTTTTTGGTAGAACATTCGTCTGTTACGTTAAAAATTTAACTATTTCATTGAAAAAAATTTTATTTGCATAAAAACGCATTTCTTTAACTGAAAATTAAACTATTCTATTTTCATTTTTTTGTTGAAAATGTATCTTTTTCAGTTAAAAATTTATCTATTTTGTTGGTTGAGAATTTATTTCATTGGTTGAAAGTTGTTTTTTTTATTGAGAATTCATTTTTTTTACTAAAATTTTAACTATTTAATTTTAAACGTATGTTAAAAATTGTTTAACTGAAAATTTAACTATTCTATTTTTTTTTTGAAATTTGACCTTTATTAGTCAAAAAATTCATCTCTTTTGTTATAAAATATTCCTGTTTGTTAGAAAATTATTCGTTTTGGTTGAAATTTCATTTCTTTCGTTGAAAATCATTTTAGTTTATTGAAGATTAATTTTTTTAACTAATAATTTATCCATTCCATTTTTGGTTGTAATTTTTTCTTTTTTTATAAACATTTCAGTTTTTTGTAGAAAATTTATTTGTTTAGTTAAAAATTTAACTACTTAGTTAAAAATTCATTTTATTTACGCAAAAATTTATTTCGTATACCTGAAAAAAACTTGAGATACTCAAAAAAAACATGAAATTGTCAGGGAATATTTTTGAAGGATTTCAGTAGACAATCGGCAATAATGTTTTAATCGTTGATTGTACCCCTTATTATTTCAAACAAAAAAATAATAATTTTATGGTTTTAACAATCAATTTCATTTTTACAAATATAATTCGCAACTCCATAAGATTTTATGCTGAAAAAAAGAAAAAACTTTAGCTCTTCAGTCATAAATAAATAAATTTTTTAGAATTTCGTTTAACTTTTTCAAAGGCTTTTTACTTGATCTATTTTATTATTTAAAAAATGCCATGCCACTATTTTGCAACTATTTTCAAATTTTATAGAAATGAATATTCTATTTTTAAAATTGTAGAGTTCACTTTCCCAAAGACATGTGGGAAAAAGTAAAACTTTCAAGAAACTTTGAAAAGGCGATTCATCAAATCAACGAAAACTTACTTTACTGGCCCGGATTCATAAAATCAAAATGCAAACAGCGATTCGTGAAAATCACGCAATATCTCATTCGAATGAGAAAATTGAGATTAAGAAGACAGAAAAAGATCGTGCCTCTTCAAAGGAAAATAGAAAGAAGGGAAAACAGAAGAGAAGAAAAGGCCCTGATCGCTGCAAAATTAGACACTGCTATCGAAAAAGAATTGATGAAGAGGCTCGAAAAAGGAGTTGTACGTTTCTTTTTTTTTATTTTCATTCAACGCAAAAATGTTATTTTTTCTAAATTCCTCGAGGAGGAATCTTATTCAATATTTTTTATTTTAATTTTCAGTACAAGGATATTTACAATTTCTCGAAAAACGCTTTCGAAAAGGCGATCGAAGCCGTGGAAGTTGAAGGAGAAAGTGAGGTTGAGAGTGAATCCGAGGTTTGTTATTTTGCATTTTACTTTCTATTTTTTTTTATTTTTATAATGCCCGGTCTCGGACTCATTTTAAATAAAAAACAAAAAAAACAGTCGAATTTAATAAAAAGAAGAAGAATTTCCAACAAAAAAGTTGAATCCGCAACTAAAAGAGATAAATTTTAATCCAGTTTCATTTTTAACGGAAAAAAGTTTAATTTTCTAATAAAATAAATGAGTTTTTAAATAAAATAGACGAATTTTAAACCAAGAAAGAGTTTTCAGTCAATAAAGAAAAAAAAATCCAAAATGTTGAATTTTCAAGATAAAAAATGAGCTTTTAACAAAACAGTTAAATTTCTGACAAAGAATAATAGTTTTCTAGACAAAAAAATAGAAATGTTGAAGAAATTCCTATTTTTTGTTGTAAATAAAATTTCAACCAAAAGGGTTAATTTTCTACAAAAAAAAATAACAAAATAGATTAATTTTAAGTTAAAGAAATGCGTTTTTAAGCAAATAAAATAAATTTTCAATGAAATAGTTAAATTTTCAACTTAACAGATGAATTTAATACCAAAAAAGGTTAAATATCTATAAAAAAAAATGTTGAAAAAAACGGAAAATAAATTTCTAGTGAAAAAAATTAACTTTTCAATAAAAAAACTGATTTACAACGAAATAGTAAAATTTGTAATAAAGCAAATGAATTTTCTACAAAATAGTTAAATTTTCAACAGAGAAAATTTTATCTGTAATAAATTTGCAAAACGAAAATATTTTCGACTAAAAAAGACGATTTTTCAACAAATTATGTGAATTTTCAGCTGAAAAAGACAAATTGTATAGCAAAAATGGTATGGTTGAGAGTGAATCCGAGGTTTGTTATTTTGTATTTTACTTTCTATTTTTTTTTTTTTTCATAATTTACGGTCTCGAACTCATTTTATATGTAAAACAAACATGAAAAAAGTTGAATTTAATAAAAAAAGACGAATTTCCAACAAAAAAGTTGAATCCTCAACTAAAAGAGATAAATTTTCATCCAGACAGTTTTATATTTAATGGGGAAAAGTTTAATTTCCTAACAAAAGGAATGAGTTTTTAAATCAAAAAGACGAATTTTAAACCAAGAAAAGATTTTTCAGTTAATAAAGAAAAAAAATATCCAAAATGTTGAATTTTCAAAATAAAAAATGAGCTTTTAACAAAACAGTTAAATTTTTAACAAAATAGTTAAATTTCTGACAAAGAATAATAGTTTTCTAGACAAAAAATAGGAATTTTGAAGAAATTCCTATTTTTTGTTACAAAAATGTTACAAATGTTACAAAAAAAAAGTTGAATTTTCAAGCCAAAAAAATGAGCTTTTAACAAAACAGTTAAATTTTCAACAAATTGAATTTTCAACCAAAATAGAATAAATTTCAGAAAAGTGGAATTCATTAATTTATTAATTTTCAACCAAATGGGTTAATTTTCTACAAAAAATTTTTTTTTACAAAATAGATGAATTGTTAACTGAAAAAGATACATTTAAAAAAAATAGAATAGTTTAATTTTCATTTAAAGAAATGCGTTTTTAAGCAGAAAAAATTAATTGTCAATGAAATAGTTAAATTTTTAACCTAGCAGATGAATGTTCTTCGAAAAAAGGTTAAATGTCTATAAAAAAAATGTTGAAAAAAAAACGCAAAATAAATTTTTAGTTAAAAAAATTAATTTTTCAATAAAAAAACTGATTTACAACGAAATAGTTCAATTTTTAATTAAACAAATGAATTTTCTACAAATTAGTTACATTTTTAACAGAGAAAATATTATCTTTAATACAGAATAAAAAAACCACCCAAAATGTTAAGTTTTCAAATGATAAGACGAATTTTTAAAAAAGTAGAATTTACAACACGAAAATATGCATTTTCTACCAAAATAATGGAATTTTCGACAAAAAAGACGATTTTTCAACAAGATATGTGAATTTTCAATCAAAAAGGCCAATTTTATAACAAAAATGGAATAGCTACATTTTTAATGAAAAAAAATTAACTAACAAAAATAAAAAAAAAAATTTGTTACATTTTTAACTACAGAAATACATTTTTAAATAAAATGATTCAACTGAAATTAAAAAAAAAAGGTTGAATTTTCAAGCCGAAAAAAATGAGTTTTTAACAAAACAGTTAAATTTTCAACAAGTTCAATTATCAACCAAAATAGAATAAATTTCAGAAGAGTTGAATTCATCCTAGAAGACAAATTTTCAACAAAATATTGTAATTCACTACCGAAAAAGTTTTTTATTTAAACAAACTGTTGCTTTAAAAAAAAAGTGTAATTTGTGAGAAGAAAACATAAATTTTTAAATCAAAAAGACGAATTTCCAATAAAAAAGTTGAATCCTCAACTAAAAGAGATAAATGTTCATCCAGTTTCATTTTTAACGGAGAAAGTTGAATTTTCTGACAAAAGAAATGAGTTTTTAAATCAAAAAGACGAATTTTAAACCAAGAAAGATTTTTCAGTCAATAAAGAAAAAAAATTATCCAAAATGTAGATTTTTCCAGATAAAAAATGAACTTTTAACAAAACAGTTAAATTTTCAACAAAATAGTTAAATTTCTGACCAAGAATAATAGTTTTCTAGACAAAATATAGGAATTTTGAAGAAATTCCTTTTTTTTGTAAATAAAATTTCAGCCAAAAGGGTTAATTTTCTACTAAAAAAGAAAAAAATCAACACAATAAATGAATTTTTAACTAAAAAAGATACATTTTCAAAAAAACAAAAAATAGAACAATTTAATTTTCATTTAAAGAAATTCGTTTTTAAGCAAATAAAATAAATTTTCAATGAAATAGTTAAATTTTTAACCTAACAGATGAATTTTCTACTAAAAAAGTTTAAATGTCAATGAAAAAAAAATGTTGAAAAAAGGGAAGGTAAATTTTTAGTGAAAAAATTAACTTTGCAATAAAAAAAACTGATTTACAACGAAATAGTTAAATTTTTAATTAAACGAATGAACTTTCTACAAAATAGTTAAATTTTCAACAAAGAAAATTTTTTCTCTGATACAGAAAAAAATATGACCCAAAAGTTTTCAAATGATAAAGACAAATTTTGAAAAAAGTAGAATTTACAACACAAAAATATGCATTTTCTACCAAAACAATAGAATTTTCGACTAAAAAAGACGATTTTTCAACAAAATATGTGAATTTTCAACGGAAAAATGCCAATTTTATAACAAAAATGAAATAGCTACATTTTTAATAAAAAAAAATTAATTAACAAAAATAAAAAAAGAATTTGTTAAATTTTTAACTACAGAAATACATTTTTAAATAAAATGATTCAATTAACATTTTTAAAAAATGTTATAAAAAAAATGTTGAATTTTTAAGCCGAAAAAAATGAGTTTTTAACAAAACAGTTAAATTTTCAACAAGTTGAATTTTCAACCAAAATAGAATAAATTTCAGAAGAGTTGAATTCATCCTAGAAGACAAATTTTCAACAAAATATTTTAATTCACACTACCGAAAAAGTTTTTTATTTAAACAAACTGTTGCTTTAAAAAAAAGTGTAATTTGTGAGAAGAAAACATAAATTTTTAAATCAAAAAGACGAATTTCCAATAAAAAAAGTTGAATCCTCAACTAAAAGAGATAAATTTTAATCCAGTTTCATTTTTAACGAAAAAAAGTTGAATTTTCTAACAAAAGAAATGAGTTTTTAAATCAAAAAGACGAATTTTAAACCAAGAAAGATTTTTCAGTCAATAAAGAAAAAAAATTATCCAAAATGCTGAATTTTCCAGATAAAAAATGAACTTTTAACAAAATAGTTAATTTTTCAACAAAATAGTTAAATTTCTGACCATTTTTTTCTAGACAAAATATAGGAATTTTGAAGAAATTCCTATTTTTTGTTGTAAATAAAATTTCAACCAAAAGGGGTAATTTTCTACCAAAAAAGAAAAAATTTCAACACAATAGATGAATTTTTAACTAAAAAACATACATTTTCAAACAAAACAAAAAGTAGAATAGTTTAATTTTCAGTTAAAGAAATACGTTTTTAAGCAAATAAAATAAATTTTCAATGAAATAGGAAAATAAATTTTTAGTGAATAAAAAAAACTGATTTACAATGAAATAGTTAAAATTTTAATTAAACGAATAAATTTTCTACAAAATAGTTAAATTTTCAACAAAGAAAATTTTTTCTTTAATACAGAAAAAAATATCACCCAAAATGTTAAGTTTTGAAATGATAAAGACGAAAAATGATGTTTTTTCAACAAAGTATGTGAATTCTCAACCGAAAAATGCCAATTTTATAACAAAAATGGAATAGCTACATTTTCGATAAAAAAAACTAATTAACAAAAATAAAAAAACGAATTTGTTAAATTTTTAACTAAATAAATACATTTTCAAATAAAAAGATTCAACTGAAATTAAAAAAAAATGTTACCAAAAAAAAATTGAATTAAAAAAAAATAAGAATTGTTGAAATTTAAGTTAGAGAAATTTATAATGAAGAAGTTAAAATTTAGGTAGAAAAAATGAATTTTCACTAAAAAAATAACTGTCAACCAAAGAAATTAATTTTCAACCAAAAGGGTTAATTTTCTACAAAAAAATCAACAAAATACATGAATTTTTAACTGAATAGGATACGTTTTCATAAAAAAAATAGAATATTTTAATTTTCAGCTAAAGAAATGCGTTTTAAGCAAAATAAAATAATTTTTGAATGAAATAGTTCAATTTTCAACATAACAGATGAATATTCTGTCAAAAAAGATTAAATGTCTATAAAAATAATTGTGCAAAAAACGGAAGTTAAATTTTTAGTGAAAAACTGAACTTTTCAATAAAAAAATTGATTTTCAACGGAAAAGTTCGATTTTTAACTAAACGAATGAATTTTCTAGAAAATAGTTAAATTTTCAAAACAAAGAAAATGTTTTCATCAACACAGAAAAAAATATCACACACAATGTTTGGTTTTCAAATGATAAACACGAATTTTGAAACAAGTGGAATTTACAACACAAAAATATGCATTTTTTACCAAATTAATGGAATTTTCGATTAAAAAAGAAGATTTTTCAACATAATATGTAAATTTTTAACCGAAAATGGCCAATTTTATAACAAAAGTAAAAAAATAATTTATTAAAATTTTAACCAAAGAAATAAAATTTTAAATAAAATGATGCAACTGAAATTTGAAAAAAAGAACTAAGTTTTAACAAAATAACATACGTTTTAAATTAAATGGTTAAAATTTTAGTAGAAAAAATGAATTCTCAATTTAAAAAAATAACTTTCAACCAACGAAAGAAATTCTCAACCAACAGGGTTAAATTTCTACCAAAAAAGAAAAAATTTTAACAAAATAGATGAATTTTTAACTAAAAAAGATACATTTTCAAAAAAAAAAAAATAGAATAGTTTAATTTTCAATTAAAGAAATTCGTTTTTAAGTAAATAAAATAAATTTTTAATAAAATAGTTAAATTTTCAACCTAACAGATGAATTTTCTATTAAAAAAGATTAAATGTCTATAAGACAATGTTTTGAATAAAACGGAAGTTAAATTTTCAGTGACGAAAATGAACTTTTTAATAAAAAAATTGATTTTCAACAAAATAGTTACGTTTTTTCAATTAAACGAATGAATGATAAATACGAATTTCGAAAAAAAAACTTGAATTTACAACACAAAAATATGCATTTTCTACCGCAATAATTAAATTTTCGACTAAAAAAGACGACTTTTCAACCAAATATGTGAATTTTCAACTGAAAAAGACAAATTTTATAGCAAAAAGGAAATAGCTACATTTTTAATGAAAAAATGAATTAACAAAAACAAAAGGAATTTTCAACCGGTTTTGTTAAGTTTTTATTCAAAGAAATACATTTGAAAATAAAATTATTCAACTGAAATTAAAGAAAATATAACCAAAAAAACAGAATTGTTGAATTTTAAGTTAGAGAAATAAGTTTTTAACAAAATAAAATACATGTTAAATGAAATAGTTACAATTTAAGTAAAAAAATGCATTTTTATGCAAATAAAACAAATATTTAATTAAATAATTAAATTTTCAACCTACAAAATAAATTTTCTACCAAACAAAAATAATTTTTTACAGAATAAATGAATTTTCAACCAAGGTTTGAACAAAACATATGAATTTTCAACCGATAAAGGCCAATTTTATAACAAAAATGGAATAGCTAAATTTTTAAGGAAAAAAAATTAATTAACAAAAATAAAAAAAGAATTTGTTAAATTTTTAACCACAGTAATACCTTTTTTAATAACATGATTCACCTGAAATTTAAAAAAAATGTTGAATTTTCAAGAAAAAAAATGTGCTTTTAAGAAAACAGTTAAATTTTCAACAAATTGAATTTTCAACGAAATATAATAAATTTTAGAAGAGTTGAATTCATCCTAGAAGACAAATTTTCAACAAAATATTTTAATTCTCTACCGAAAAACTTTTTAATTTTAAACAGTTGCATTTAAAAAAAATGCAATTTCTGACAAAATAACATGAATTTTTAAATCAAGAAGACTAGTTTTGTACAACAACAAAAATTACGCAAATTAAAATTTCATGAGAAAAATAATTTTTAATTCAAAATAAAAATTTCGTGTAACCTAATTTTTTAAAATTTATTTGTTTTAAAGTTCTATAAATATAATTTTCCTAGGTAAAGTATCTTGGAAATTTCTAAACAATTTTCTTTCTTATTTTACAAGATTAAAAAAAAATTAGGAATAATTAAACAATGTCACTTAAGAAATATTTTTTATTATCTTGAAACCTATCAAAATCTTTAAATAATTTAAAAATTTGATTTAGAAAATTTCAAAAATCTACATTTTGTTTTAGGATTTTATAATAATTTCACATTTTTTATTATTTTTCGTTTTTTTTTAAACTTCTAAATATCTTTTAATATAATTCGAACTTGACCTAATATTTTGAACCAAACTTCGGCAAACTAAAAAAATTTCCTTAAATCAAAAATCAGTTTAGATTTTCCCAGAAACCTTAATAAAATTTTCTTATTCAGTTGAAACCTTTCAAAATTCTTAAAAAGCTTCTAAATTTTTTTTTAAATCTTGAAAAATTTACATTTTTCTTAATTTGATGAAGACTTTTAAGTTTAATATCATTTGTTTATGATTTCAAAATTTCAAAGTATGTTTTAAACTTAATCAAATTTAAAAAAAAAAGTTAAATTGCAAAATATTGCTATAAATTCTTCTGCATTCGTTTCCGAAATTTCAGGAAATTATTTAACATTTTTTTTAATCTCGTAAATATTTCCTTAAAATTATGTTTTGAAAATAAAAAAATCAATAAAAATTTTACCTCGAATCTTAAGAAAAAAATTCTTTATCCTAAAACCTTTCACAATCTGTAAAAGAATGAATTTTTAAACAAAAATTTAATAGTTACATTTTTTACAAACAATCTGTTGAAATTAAAATAAATAGTTTGATTTAAAATTTTAAAAAATCAAGGAAAGTGTTAAATTTTTAATTTTGAAAATTTGGTTGGTCAAGAAAGAAAACAATTTCAAACAAAATTTTTAATTTTTAAGCCAAAAAAACGAAATATCAGCAAAACTGTTGAATTTTTTAATAATAAGTTAGACTTTAACAAAATTGTTAAATTTTCAAAAAAATAACTCAATTTTGAACCAAAAAAGGTGAATCTCTGACAGAAAAATTTAATATTAAAAGAGGTAAATAAATAAGAATTTTGATAACTGTTAGACTAAAAAATAAAATTTTAAATAAACATTGAAATTCATTTTTATTACTTGAAAATTGTTTTTTTTAATTTATGCCACTATTTACGCTATTTTTAATCTCTGAAATGAGTTCGAGGACTATAAATTTTTGTTTTAATTTTGATTTGTAATTATTATTGTGAATTATTTTGTGATTCAGACGGAAAGGGAAGTGAATAAAGAGCTGGAAATGGAATTCGAAGCAGATGAAAGAGAAACTGTTCCAAATCAGTACGTTGAAGCTGAAACTGACGACGAAGAGGAAGACGAATACGAATTTGAAGCTGAGGATTGCTCCATGGTAAGATCTTAAATTTATATTCACTATAGTTTTATTATTATTATCCAAAATTTCAGAATATTTCAGTAAAAATATTTCATTTTCAACGAAATAGATGAATTTTTAATCGAATAGTTGAATTTTCAATGAAAAAGATAAGTTTAATCATCAATTTTCTACCAAGAATGAAATTTTTCCAACAAATAGTTTTAAAAAAAAGGAATTTTTGATAAAATAGTTAAATTGTTATCTAAAATTGTGAATTTTCAAAGAAAAAAAAATCATTTTGTTGAACTCTCAATCCTAAAAGACGGATTTTCTAGAAAGTTGTTAAATTTTTAACAAAATAGATGAATTTTTAACCAAATAGATAAATTTTCAAACACAAAGGTTAATATTTTAGAGAAAGTCGAATTTTTAAACAAAATAATTGAATTTTTCAGTAAAAATATTAATTTTCAATCAAAAATTATTTATTTAAAGAGGTCCTTAAAAATAAAGGAGTTTTGAATAAAATAGTTAAATTTTTAACTAAAATTATGAATTTTTAAGCAAAAGAAAACACTAATTTTGTTGAATTTTCAAACGAATTTGGTACAAAAGTCTTAACTCTTCAACAAAATAGATGAATTTGTAACCAAATCGTTAAATTTTCAAACGCAAAAGGTAATATTCTATGAATAAAAAAATTTAATTCTCTTTGAAATATTTGTAAAATCTTTGAAAGTTTTGTGAAATATTTGAAATCTTTGTGAAATCTTCTAAACAAATTTGAAACCGTTTAAAGTCTTTAAAATGTTTGAAATCTGATCTACTGTACCATTTTTAAAATCTTTATGAAATTTGTATGAAATCTATTAAATATTTGTGAAATCTTTTTGAATTTTCGTCAAGTCTTTGATCTCTTTGTAAAATCTTTGAAATCTTTTTGAAATCTTCTAAACAAATTTGAAACCGTTTAAATTCTTTAAAATGTTTTGAAATTTTTTAAATCTGATCTACCGTACCATTTTGGTAAATTCTTTATGATATGTTCGAAATGTTTGTTACATTTTTTAAATCTTTGTGATATCTTCTAAACAAATTTGAAATCGTTTAAAATCTTTAAAATGTTTTGATATTTTTGAAATCTGGTCCACCGTACCATTTTTGAAATCTTTATGAAATTTTTATGGCATCTTGTAAATATTTGTGAAATATTTTTGAATTTTGGTTAAGTCTTTGAAATCTTTGTAAAATCTGTGAAATCTTTTTGAATTTTGTTAAAATATTTGAAATCTTTGTGAAATGTTTGAAATCTTTGTAAACTGTTTGAAATCTTTGTATAATCTTTGACATCTTTGTGAAATCTTCTAAACAAATGTGAAATCGTTTAAAGTCTTTAAAATATTTTGAAATTTTTTAAGCCTGGTCGACGGTATCATTTTTTCATTCTTCATGAAATTTTTATGAAATCTTTTAAATATTTGTG
>JAAAKG020039761.1:0-43597 GCA_010014905.2 Druon quercuslanigerum
TTATAACCCCTTCCTCACACTACTCCCCTCCCTACCGAGTGAGTCACGCCTACCCCGAAAGGGAAACGGCTTAATGGCGTAATAATAATAAAGTGAAACGAGGAAAAATCATCTTACCTTTAATCAGCGATGCCTGGTCGATACAATCATCCCTCTTCATCTTAGCAAAGACCGCTTGCGTGTGTTGTAAATTTCACTTTTTACTTGAAAACACGTTTCTCAACAAAACTATAATGCGGCTCGAAAACAGATTTGCATTTAGAAAAAGTTATAACAGGTACGAAAGCTTAAACAAAAGAGTCAACTCGACGCGCCAGCTGTGCGATTCGAGCACTCGAGACCTTGCGGCGAATCTCATTTTTAATAACTAAACTAATAATTTTCGATTTTTTGAAAAATGTTTACTATACAACCCCCTTAAATAAATTTGTTTTAAGAAATCATTAAATTTATCATCTAATTTTAAATGCTGCGGCAATTATCATGAAATGAAGGAATATCATGTCAGCAGATTTTACCCAATCTTCTCTCGTTGGTTTAAGGAATACGTTTCAAATGAAGATTCCCTACAGGATCTGCATCATTAATATTATAGAAAAAAGATAACCAAATATAAAATGTCCCTTATAATCAGCAGATGGATCAACATTGAATTCAACTTTTGCTAATTCCCATAATAACACTCAAATTTTTTTTCCGCGAATATTCCAAATTTATAGATGCAGAATGTTTTCAAAACACCATATCGTCCAAACCCCTAAAAGAATTCTCATGTTTTTTTAGCTGTATCGTATAAGTTTTTGGGATTCAAATGCAAATAAAACAAAAAAATTATATTAGGAATTTTGGCTGGCTGTCAGTCGCCTTGTAATATATGTTTTTCGTTACCAAAACTGTGAACGAAAAGCAGCTTTAAAGCCTATAAAGCTTTAAATTTTTGTCAAAATTTTACTGCTTTATTAGCTTATATAACGTATAATATCGGATTTATCTCTCACACTTAATGCATCAAGGTTTTTGTTCTAAGATATCTATATTTGATAGAAGCCAGTTTTAAGAAAAAGAATGCTCTTACAAATTGATTAAAAACTGAACTTTTTGATCTGATTTTTTGCAAATTATTTACAGAAAAAAGTTATTTTGGAACACTAGCATCGTGTTCTTGCTTTGTTCTTTATTTATTACAATTTACTATGTTAATATTACGTTTAAAAAAAACTCTTTAAAATTTCATGTTATCTATTAAAGATTTCCAAAAAATTATACATCGTAAAAGACATACTTAGAAAAAAATAAATTAAAACATAGTAGTCTGTAAATATCTTAAGTCTGAAAGTACAGTTTATAAGCAAAAAAACCTTTAAAATATCGATTTATTTATCAGAATTGCATAAGGAAGAATAAAAAGAATTTTTTTCTTTTTAAAAACTGATTTTTAAATAACTAATACACAAGCAAATCAATTTGCAAAACGCAACTTTAGAAAAAGAGTTGCAATCAGACCATGTGCGTCCTCTAGCCTACAGTACTTTTACCAACCTCAAAAGCACTTCAAAACTCTAAATGGGTTTCTATAGTAGCGACTATATAAATTTATTACGTAAATATCAGTTTTTACTGAAATGTTAAAGATGGCATAAATGCTGAAGTCATTTTTAATTGAATTTGTAAGAAGACTATTTTTCTTAAAACTGTCTTTTATCAAATGTAAATATTTTAGAGGGACAACTTTGACGCGTTTAATGTAAGAGATAATAGCTGTAGTATACCTTATATAAACTAAGATGGCAGCAGAATATTCATGAAATATGTTTTGATTAAAGTTTATTATCAACGCATTAATCATCGTCTTCTCTAACTAAAAAATATTATGATTGTCTCGACTCTGATATTATCTTTGGCCGTTTTTCTCAATTCTATTGGTAAATATACTAACATTATATACTTATCGTGGTAAATTTTTTGCAAGCTGTACATAAATGAGCCTTTGAGAGTTGTAACCTGCAGAGAGCCATTTTATACGTACCCAGCTGTGTGGGTCCTCATCTGTCCATGTGAAAATACATATGGTACCGTTCCAACAGTGGATGTTTACGTATATTCAGTAGAAATTTCACTCCAGGAGCACTCCGATGTTCCGGGGAAAACAAAAAGCATTTCAAAATCTTGAATAGGCCGTCAAAGTTATGGGAGAAAATCTCAAGCAAAAATACCGAGACCAACGATTCAAAATATTAATTTGATTTACAGTAAACGGCTAGAGACCAAACTAGCTTAACGCATGAACAAAGACATGCAAATGTGATACTGGGCTCTTTATAAGATGAAGTGAATATCGAGATTCCAGCTAATAGGTATGGACGGGGATTTAGAAATTGGATGACTCAGACAGATCTTATTGGTCTTGAGGACTTTACGTAAATAATTGTCAAAAATTAAGGCAAATGACTGTTTTTGACTTTGTGTTTCCAACCAAAGAAGATTTAAATTTTTAAGGCTCGGGTAACTTTCTTTATTCCAAAAAAATTCGTCACAAAAGTTCAGTTAAAAAGCCGTCAGCCAGGCGATGTTGTGGTCGTTGCTATCTCCTATTTGAATTGGCAACGCGTCAAGTATTCATCTTAATGTGTTTAAAAATTCATGCTTTTCCTTGGTATTTCAACGAAAATAATCGGTATGTATCTTACCACGACCAGCTTGAATGCTGCTACCTACAGCGGTTGAACCAAGGGCGCCCTGAGGTTCCTCGGAAAATGAACAATTTCAATATATCTTCAGGACCTTCAATGAGCTTCAATTAACTTCACTATATATTTTTAAACTTTTCCATGATTCCTATGGGTTTTCAGTACTCCTCTTACTGCCTTTTATATTCATTATCTGCCCATATGTTATGATACACGCTTTCAGTATCAAAGCTATAGTCAAAATAGGCATCAAATTTACGAAAGGAAAGAGATAAAACTGAAATTGGGTTTAACAGTTATTTAGCAAATGAGATTTTGATTTTTTATACACTTTCTTGACATCGTAATAATTTTTAATTCAGTTAAATATGTTAGACTATAATCAGCTGATGAAATTATTTTTTCTATTTCTTTTGACAGAATGTGTTTCATAGTCCGCTGAAAAGCCTCATAGCGAACGTAATCATTATTCATCTTTTTCTTCCGCAGGCCAACAGCATTTAACTGACCGCACTTTTCGAGAGCAGGCCCCTTTTCGTGACAGGTCCAGATCTCCCACTAGAATCCCTCCTTCTATTAAGGTACTGGGGTATTCACTTGGACAGCTTGGATATATTCGGCTCATTCCCCGCACAAATAAGGGCCTCCAATTCGAGTTTCGAAGACACGTTTTTCCTGTCGGTAAACCCATAAGATTGCGAGCAGAAACTAAGTTCTATGCTCCTGTGCCAAACCAAGAATATATTGCGTTATCAGCACCGAATCGAGACATTTATGCAATATTGGAGTATAGCGGGGTTCTTCGTGGAATATATCGGACAAATAGTCAAAAATCGAGAATTAAAATAAATATGATAAGCGGCGCAATTGATAATATGACCCCTGATGAAATTAGGGACTGCCCAGTAGGCAGAAACCGCCCAATGTTTCCCCAAAACTTTGTTAAAGCTGTTGCAACCTACGATTCGCTTCAGTCTGAACGAAATTCCAATGACCAACGTAATCTTGCTTCTTCCTCTTCTGCCAGAGAACACTCACCAGACCTCACATCTGCTCAGGAGCCTCCTTTTCGCGCAAGGTCCATGTCTCCTCCAGGCAGGTCTCCTTCTGATCGAGTACTTGGACACTCATTAGATCAAATTGGATATGTCCGGCTTATACCTCGCAAAAATATAAACCAGCGATTTGAACTTAGAAGATACGTTTTTCCTACGGATAAATCAATTCGAATGCGATTCGATAAGTTGAACTATGCCTTTAACCCAACTCGAGAATATATTGTATTATCGACATCAACTGGAGACGTTTTTGCAATAGTGGATTATGGTGATATTCTGCGTGGAATTTACAGGGCAGATAAATTTCAGTCTCGAATAAAAATGAATATGATAAGCGGCGCAATTAATAATTTGACCCCAGATGAAATAAGGGATTGTCCAGTAGGAAAACAACATCCGATATTTCCGCATAATTTTGTTGAAGCTTTTGCAGATCACGATTCGCTACATACCACATGGATTTATAATGGCGAAGGCAATACAAGTGGTTCTTCTTCTGCCGATCAAGATTCGCGTGGGGGTACTTCTCAGCAGGCTCGTCGTGATGCCACGTCCAAGTCCCCTCCGGGCAGGCCTCCTTCTGACAAAGTACTTGGATATGCAGTTGAAAAACTTGGATATGTTCGGCTAATTCCTCAGTCAAATCAGAACCGGCGTTTTGAATTTCGAAGATACTTCATTCCAGACAATAAAGTATTTCGACTGTTATCAGGTAATTTCTATGTTCGCGTGCCAAACAGAGAACATATTGTAGTGTCAACATCCGATAATGAGGTTTTTGCAATATTGGAGTATACTGGGATTTTTCGTGGAATATATGCGACACTTGCAGGTTATCCGAGAATAAAAATAAACATGGTAAACGGTGCATACGAGAAAATGACCGCAATTGAAATGAAAGAATGTCATGTAGGCAATAAATACTTCATTCTTTCACGTTGGTTTCATGAAGCTGTTTCAAATGAAGATTCTCTACAGCATGTGTACCATTAATTTAATGCAAAAAAGGTGAAATAAAGTATAATATAAATTATGGTTATCGATTATTCTTTCTGTTCATCTTTTGCTAATACCTATAAGGTCTTAAAATTTGTTTCCATGAACAAAAGCACTTAAAATTTTGCTTTAAATATAAATATTTGGATTTTCTTACGATTTTCTACGCTTGCAGAAAAATTGAAAGACCCCTTTTAACTTTCGTAGGTATTTGTTTTGTAGTTCTGTCGCGTGCTTTAATATCCCAGCGTAACGATAGAAAAAGTGGTGCGAAATCCTAGAACATAAAATAAATAAATGAGTTTTGAAGCAAGTCAGGTTGATTTGTGAAGTTATTTTCAACGAGGAAACTTCTCACGCATTTATTAATATATTAGAATTGTATACATCGAACACTAACGCCAAAAAGTTGATATAATCGATTGCGCTGATGCGATTCGTTGGTGAAAATATCTTGTTCAAGGACATCGTAAATAACACAACTACAGATCCCGCACTTTTAATAAATATGTACCTGACCATTATCCAAAAATTGCTAATTAACCATTGAGATTTAGACATACCTGTCATTATACAGAAAATAATTTATTTTTAAGATTTGAAAAAAATTTCTGCTGTGACAATTATCTTCGGAAATTCCTAAGCTAAAACTTTAATTTTTCTTTTTCCATGCAACTACTAACTGTAAGGACTATGGGGACTTTCAAACCCAGTGTCTCCTGTCAAATTTATTTTGACGAATAAAGTAAGCCAAGTCGACAATTTGGCGATAAATTTGATGATTACTGACATGTATTATCATTCTAGAGTACTTTGTTAGCGTAGGAATATCATAATTCAATATCTATAGCCGCTATTTTAAATATAGTTTTAGCATGTGGCACTTTATGTACTTTGTATACTGTACCACCGTATCAATTACCTCTAGCAAAATTATACTTTCCCTTGCTGTCCTCACTGACCTTACCCTGAGTTGTTCATTACCTGCAGCATTTTTTACATCTAGTTTTTTTGTTGTTTGACTTTCATTTAAAAGCATGCAGACCTTCAAGGTTACAATGTACCTGTGACTTGGGTATTGATTTAATATTTAAACAAATTGCTCATTGAAAGTTACTTCAAGAATTACCTTGACCTCCCCGAAAATTATCTTACCTTAGGACATTATTAGCCATCCTAAAAAATTCCGACATTCCGTATAATGTTTATTACATTTCTATTCCATCGAAAAAATATAAAAAGACCAATTTATCAGAGGATGCTTTTTTAACTATATAGTTGCATTTTAAACTAACAGAAATTACTTCTTAGAAAGCTAGTTGCATTTTTACCAATTAATAGAAGTTGCAAGCAAAAAAGACGAATTTTGTAAAGTCTACTTAATTATCTGCCTAAATTAAAACTTTCAAATATCTCGTAAAATAGGAATTCAATGAAAAAATGTTATAAATAAAAATTTAATCACTCTGAGGAATACATACACTGATGTTAAAATCGGTTTTTCGCGCACCACCCCCTGGGGTGGCCGTAAGGGCGAGTTCGAATCCTAAATGAAATCCCCTATTTTTTATTGCAGGATAGAAGCTACGCTTATGCCGGACTGTAAGGCTCCCTTTGCCATCATGATGGTACCCATTTTTTTAGGTCGATTTTATTATTTCCCACTTCGATGGTATGAAGCCAATTCGCTATAATGAAATTGCACCTTTATCACGTGTCCACCAATGAATGGCAAGAGTTTGCCGCCAATCACGACTTCAACATAGAGTCGTGCGGCTTTACCTCTATTTAAAGAAGGGTTGACCGGTGCACCCGTATAATATTAGATCATCTAAAGAGCTCATCTACCTCAGCGTTGTCGATGACATGTGGCTGACTCGGCCCTATCACTAAGAGCTGTAGCTGCATTTATTTAGTTGATTTTGGTGATTGTATTGAGTGTAGTTATGTCCAATTGATTTGTCCAAGCTTGGGTGTGCTTAGGGGTAAATGGAGCAGCATCTTCCCGAAATATGCTATCCTTAATTGGTTCCCCTGGCAATATGCCCAATCATAACTGCTTCTGACTTGATTCGCATTACCGCAGTTGTGACATAATTGATGTCCCTTAGTTGGACTTTTCTTCCCATGATGATCATCACCCTTGCAGATAAAACAGTGTAGCTTCGGCTTTGGTTGGATATTGGGCTTCCGATTTATATCAGAAGACCAGTTTCTAATTGATCTCTTTGATTTAATAGGAACACTAGGATCATGTGACTTTGGATTCTTGTTCCCGGACTGCAGTATACCTTTAATCATCTTAGCATTAGCCCTATTCAATGGCGACATGTTCATCAAGCTTTCATTGGTAATGTATGTTAAAGAACTGTGGACGGAGAGCTGCTTTGAACTCTTTAAAGCTTTGAATTTTAATCAAAACAATTCTTAATAACATTCTGCTTCCTGATTAGCTTATTTAATGTGTAGTAAACTCGTTATCTCTTACACTGAATGCGTAAAGGTTTCTCTTCTAAGATATCCACATATGATAAAATTTAGTTTTAAGGAAAAGAATGCCCTTACAAATTTATGTAAAATTATTTACAGGAAGATGTTATTTCAAAACAAAAGCATCGTGATCTTTGCTTTTTTCTTTATTTACGATAGATTATTATGTTAATATAACGCTTTTTTAAATTAAATTCTTTTCAAATTTCTTGTAATCAATTAAGTATTTCGAAAAAATTATACATCTTAAAAGATATATTTAGAAAACACTAAATTGAACTCTATCATTTGATATTTCGGCATGTTTCCGAAAGTGTATGTTCAAAACCCACGATTTTGAAGAATTAAGACCTATTCAATAATTTAGATAATAATAATTCATAATATTCCATAATAATTCAACATATACTTAAGGAAATGAATTTGTGAAACGCAACTTGACAAAAAGAGTCACAATTAGACCAAGTGTTGTTCTCTAGCGTACGGTACTTTTACCAATGCGGAGTGAAGTGTGTTTTGAACACTTTGTCATAAGTTTTAATAAATTTCATAACTTTTTGAACATTACAGAAGACCTTACTTATTTTAATGTTTTGTAGCGTTAATTCGAAAAATGCCCCAAGAATGAAAATTCGCTAATGACGTTCTGCAGATGGTAAATCTAAAAATATTTGTTTTTATCACAAACCGTTCCTAAATACCTGTAGAGATCACAGTCCTTATCTTTTTTTTAATTGTATACGCCTGAAGTTCTTGAGACAGACAGGTAATGAAATTCTAATTACTAAATAACTTGATACAAAATAAAAAGTTTAAGCGGTTATAAAATTATAAGCTTTATCAGATGACGAATATTTGGTCCAAGCTTAGGTGCGGATATTCAATATTTATAGAGGCAGAGTGTTTGTAAAACACCATACCGCTCAATTCCCTAATAGAATTCTCATGATTTTTGCATCTGTATCGTATAATTTATAGGGATTAAAATGCAAATAAAACGAAAAAATTAAATGAAGAAAGTAAAATAGAAACAAAATTTCTGATTCGATTTTTCACTTAAAAAAACTTAAATTTTGTTTACATGTAAATATTTCGATATCTTATGATTTATTGTTGTATATTTTTGTGTTTAATAATACCAAATCCGAAATCCGTTTTACCCGATAATATCAGGGTTCGACCTAAACTCAAAAAGTCGTCACATCCACACAAAAATAAACAACAATTCTGGCTGAGACATATATGTTTTTCCTGTCGCTGCAACGGAATTCGAAATCCAGTGCCCACCTACCATTTTAGCTCTTTGACTTAACCTTAAAATAATATTGTAGTCTGGCGATAATTTTGATGGCTTTAGGGAAACGCAATGCAAGGCAAAAGATTCCACCAATATATGAAGATAATGGAAACTAGTAACTAAGGAAGATGGAACGAGAGTACGTTGATTGATTTCTGTTTACTTGTGAAGAGAGTCACAGAGATATATAAAGAAAAGCGCAAACAGAACTAAATGCGCAGATGATTCGATATAAAAAGAGCCAGTTATAATTTAAAAAAGAGATTAAGTAAAATTTTTCCTGTCATTTGTTATTCGGTATTTATAATGTTTAAGGAGATGTGGTTACTAGAAATTTAGGTTATAGGACAAAGAAAATATGAGGTCAAGAGGTCGAATGTTTATGCTATTAAGAGTTTATGAGGTTTAATATATTATGTGTAGCCGGTAAATGTTGAGAAGAAAAGAGAAAGATAAAAGAGAGTAAGAACAGTCCGGTTTATTTGTCTAAGCTTGGGTCTGCTTAGGGATAAAGGAACCAGTATCGTCCCGTAGCATGCTCTCCTTAAAGGGTTTTCCTGGAAATAGGCCAAGTCGTAACTGCTTTTGACTTGATCCGCATTACCGCAGTTGTGACATAATGTATCAGTTGGATATCTATTCCGATGATGATCATCACCCTGGCAATGAAAAGAGTGTGGCTCCTGCTTAGGTTCGATATTGGGCTTCCGATTTCTATTGCCAGACCCATCTCTAACTGATCTCTTCGATTTAATAGGATCCCTAGGATCATGCGACTTTGGATTCTTGCCTCCGGACTGCAGTTTAACTTTAATCAGCTTTGCGAAGGTTATTTTTCTTTATTATCGGTAGAGTTTCGACCGTGTGGGATAGTTATCAGTTGGAGAATAACTTTAGCCAACTTTACTGAAGCTGAATGAGAGATAGCTCCTCTTAGGACACTTCTGTCAGCTGCCGGAAATGCCAGTCCATTTTAGTCGACGAATTCATGGCGCCTAACTAACCACTTTATAACGGAACGCAGGTTAGTATAAGCCCTATTTAATTGCTCCTGTAACGCCACGGGCCGGGACCCTTCCTTATAAGCTTTGGATACAAGTGAAATAGTTGGCCGTTATCTCGTCCTTCCCCTGATACCACTTAGCGTCCTGTTCATCAAGCTTCCATTAGTAATTTATGTTACCGAACTGTGAACTGAAAGCAGCATTATCTTATGTAATGTATAATTAAGTCGTTATCTCTTTATATGAATGCGTCAAGATTTCTCTTCTAAGATATCTACATTTGATAAAAGTCACTTTCAAGGAATAGAATTCTCTTACAAATTGATTAAAACTGAACTGTTTGATCTGATTTGTTGCAAATTATGTGTGAAAAGAAGTTATTTCGAAACAAAAACACCGTGTTCTTGCTTTTTTATTTATTAACGATAGTTTATTATTTTAATATAACTTTTCTCAAAAATGAAATTCTTTAAAGTTGCTTGTAATCTAACAAGGATTTCTAAAAAATTATACATCTACATCTAACATTTATTATTTGTTTAATATTTAGATAATGAAAATAATAATCATAATAATTCAAAATAGTGGTCTGCTATAGTAGTCACTTGATAAATGTATTATGTAAATATCAGTTTGTTCTGAAATGATTAAGAGGCAATAAATGCTGGCATGACATCAGTTGAAATTAAACTTCTAAGAAAATTCTTTTCCCTAAAACTGCTTTTTATCAAATGTAAATATTCTAGAAGGACAACCTGGGCGCCTGCAATGTAAGAGATAACAGCTGTAGTATACCTGATATAAGCTAATGAGGCAGTAGAGTATTCATGAGATACGTTTTGATTAAAATTAATCATTTAAGCATTGATCTTCGTCTTACCTAACTAAAAAAGATGATGATTGTCTCGACTCTGATTTTATCCTTGGCCGTTTTCCCCCATTCTATTGGTAAATATACCAACATAATATATTTCTATCGTGGTAAATTTTTGGCATTCTTTTTTGTCATTCAATAGAAGTTTCACTCAACTCAAATTTTATGATTAATTACGACTAAGCGAATCGAAAGTTATTTAATACAATGTTATGGAATAAAATCCAGCTTGGTGTTGATAACTGGTCCATTTTATTAAGTAGAAATATACTGTGAGCTCTCACAGTATGACAGTAACAACGTTTTGAAAGTACATCGAAGATCTTCTTCAGGGTTTTTACAAATGTGGCCGTGTTTGCCTGTATTTAGTTGGATGTTTTGAAGCAAGTTACAGTTATATTGTGAATATCGGAAGGCTATAATTTTAAGTGAGGACAGTTTATAAGTAATTAAATAGTTTTCTGACCTGAATTAACCCCAAGGCGGATATTTTTAGATTAATATTTTGAGTTTAGATTTTAAAGTATAAAATTGAAAGTATTAATCGAAAAGTATTCGTTCTGCAGGTAAATTTAAGTCAGGAAACTACCTTATTTCGTATAAACTGTCTTCACTTAAAGTTACTGTCTTCCAAAAAATCGCAACATAAGTGTAATTTGCTTTATAACATGTGAATAAATACAAGTAAAAACTGCTACCTTTGCAAAGAACCTGAAGATGATCGTCGAAGTACCTTACACTAGGATTATTCCAGGATAGGTAATCTGATCGGATTTGCGATCCATTTTTCAAAACAAAAATGTAATCTGTATTGTCTGTGCATATTCTTACAATTAAATAGCCTTATTTACATAATCAGATATCTCAATTCTCTCACAAACATCGGTGTTGAATGATGATAAGACGTAGGTAAAGGGCGCATGCAGCACATGAAAAAATGTTTTTAAAGTAATGGTCTTCATAAATACAACATTTTCATTCGCACTCACGAATATTATGTTCAGTTTCTGACAAAAATTTTCGATTCAAATATTGCTTTTAATAGTAAAATACAATTTAAGCACCTATCACATAATACGGCAATTTCAATATGTATGTGCATAAAACAGCTATTAAATTTTAGAATCACAAAAAGTCACACAGGCTTCCTGAAAAGAGCTGACGTTAATATTCAAAATCTATTTATAATTTAGGCAACCTACAACAATCACCCCTAGAAATTTCAAAGAAGCAATTCCAAAGTTGTTTTCGTGTGAGGCAGCCATTACACTTAGATGTTTTATTTAATGCAAACAGTACATTTATCAAGCATATATTAAATCATAACGATATTCTTATAGGTAATAGTCTAGTAGAGATTCTTATGCTGACAATAATAATTACCAGTTCAAAAAAGACACCCCAAGCACATTTGATGAAACGCATCTCAGCTGCCTTCAACTAAAACATTTAAAAAATGTTACAAGACGATTTTTTTCACTGATTTTAGAATTGTTCGTATTTTACATGCGTTTTGAAAATAAATGTTGTGGTATCATAATGCTTACTTCATTCGATTAAAAACAATAGGATTAGTTTTTTTTAATGATATCTGCCTTTATGAGGTTTGGTTACCTACTTGCCGAGCTTGTGTATGTGGAGAAGGGGGTCGAAACTGATATTTGCTAATTTTTCGCGATATCTTTCTGTCAATCCTATTTTTAACCCTCACGGCTGTAATGAATAATTACAAAAAGGTATTTGTAGCGTATTCGATGCACTAATCTCAGGTGTCTTCGGTAAAAATTAAAAAAAAGAATTTATATTGAAAATCACTGGCATCGTGATTAACCGAAGGTTCGAGGGGTACACAAAATGCCATTTTGTTCCATTTGTTTTTCTTCCTTGTGGTTTCTTATGGTGCTGAACCGTATACCCTGCGACTCCGCTGACCCTGCAAACGCCTCTATCTCAGTCTCGTCGACTGTGAGGGGAATACGACACTTTAGATTTAATCTCTATAACTACCGCGGCTTATTTTGATCCTGAAGGATTTTCTGTAATAAATAAATTTTGTAATTTATTTACTCCTCATACATTAGCTCAATAATATACTTATCTCGCGCTACGCGCTCCATTCTTGCATTTCTCACGCATGTTATGAAGCCTTTGTAATTATTAGCGGTCCTAAAATGGAAATGTATAATTATGATCTCGAAGCAACTAGACGAAAAGCAATGGAAGGATTTTCAAAGCATGTAATAATTATATTATTATTACTTGGCAAATTAGATCGTCAATGAACATCTAGATCGTTTTGGTCAGATATGAAGAGTATACAGGGTATCTAAAAAGTCCAAAGACGGTTGGATATTTCCTTAGGTAAAATATTTTTTTTAAAATTGAAGGTCATTTCTGAAGAAAATTTTAACAAGGAATTCAATAGCAACCTTCATTTTGACCTTAAATTGATCTTCATGGCTTTTTGAAGGTCAACTTTGTTTTTTGAAATGGAAAACGCCTTTTTTACATCTGCAATAGATAGAGCGGAAAATATTACATTCAGGTACGTACCCTAGTTATAGGTCAAGTGTAACGTTCAAGGTCAGTTAGAGGTTATTTAAAATTAACAAAGTTTTCCAAGATAGTTTTACACAATATGCACAAAAGATTATTGTATGGGCCGGTATTTCGAACGCTACATTGATAGGCCCTTTCTTTATCGATGGTAATCTCAATTCCCGTGCATATGAAGAGCTTCTCAGAAATTAAATTGTACTAAGAATAAGAAAGATTACCGGCGATAATTTTCAAAATATTTGGTTCTAGCAGGACGGAGCAGCTGCTCATTGTGGTAGGGAGGTTTGAACATATTTGGATACTCAGTTCCCTTAAAGGTGGATTGAAAGAAGGAATGAAATCGAGTGGCCTGCTAGATCTCCTGATCTGACGCCTCTCGACTATTTTTTTGGAGGTTATTTAAAGAGCAAAGTATACTCAACGTAACCCAAAAGCTTAGACGGATTGCAGAATCGGATTCTGAAACAGGCTACTTTAATTGATAGGGAGATGATTCGTAATGCTGTAACTTATTTTTACAATCGCATAGCTTTTTGTCAAGAAGCTCGAGGTTTTCAGTTCCAACATCTTCATTGAAGCGTGAGAGGCAAGTGGACTCACGCTAATCAAGCACCCTAAAGGGAACAGAATTTACTATGTCCACATCGTTGTTCCTGGGTAATGCTAAACGTAAAGGTAAACTGCTTAAAAAGCCTTAAAAAAATCTTGAAGATCATCACCAAGATTAATACAGAGCTTACCAATGAATTTCTCGTTAAAATTTACTTCCGGAATTGCGCTGACCTCTTGGAAAACTTTGTTAATTTCAAATAAACTCTGAATGACCATGAACGTTACGATTGAACTATGACTTGGGTATGTATTTAAACGTAGAATTTGCCGCTATATCCATTGCAGATGTAAAAAAGGGGGTTTCCGTTAAAAAAACCCAGTTGACCTTCAAAAATCCATGAAAGTCAACTTCAAGGTCAAAATAAATGTCTCCGTTGATTTCCTCGTTGAAATTTACTTTAGGAATGACCTTCACTTTTTTGAAAAATATTATACCTAAGGAAATATCCAACTGTCCCGGTACTTTTTAGACACCCTGTATATTGTATATATCAGCAGTCTCCTTACAGAATCATCAAGGAGCCAAGAACATGACTTGATCCCATCAGATGAAGAGGGTTTGAGTGAAAATGAAATAGAAAGCCTACTAAGACAATTAGATTCTGGGGATAATTCAGACCGCAGGGATTTCGGACACCATACGCCTATGCCTCCGACTTCAGCAGAACATACTAACCAGCACCATCAACTTAGACCAAGCCCATACCGTAAGTTAAAAATCAATTTATTTTGTTGAAAATTAAAACAAATTTGTCAAAAAATTCTTTTCTCTGTTTGGAATTAAATTTTTAAATCAAAACCTGACTATTTTATTTTTTGTTTCAAATTTATCTTATTTAATCAAAAATTAAATCACTTGGATGAAATTCCAATTGTCTTAAAAAAAAAATTATTTTTCGATGAAAAGGTTCTTGATTTTTAGTAAAAAATTGAAATATTTTGTTAACAATTTGTTTGTTTTTTTGTCATGAAATTAGGGTTGGTAGAATATTATTTTTTGTGTGCAGATGCATCAGTTTAGTTACAAATTAATCTCTTCAGGTTAAAAGTTATACTATTTTGCAAAAAAAGTTTTTCTTTTTAATTTATGTTTTATGTTTGAAATTGATCTTTCTTAGTTGAAATGTCATTTAGTCTATAGAAAATCGTCACAATGTATAATTGAGAAATTATTATTTTTGCGATAGCTTCTATCTGTCTGTTCGTCTGCCCGTCCAGCTGTCCATCCGTAAATGCGATAATTTTTAAAAAAATTAACGAATCAAAACGATATTTAAAACACATTTTTTAGGTTTTGTTAACCAATCATTTTGTATCAAAATTTTAAATGTAAGAGCATTTTGAAAACTTTTAAGACCATTTTTGTCTGAATATGAAAATTCTGTGTACGGACGTTTATAGCATTAAAAAAGGCGAACAATTTATCCAAATGACTTTATTCGACATAAAGAAAAAGTAATTAAAAACAAAAAATTCAATTTTGTGATCAAACTAGGCAGGACACGAAAAAATATGATTTACCAAAATTTGTGATCCCAAAAAAGATCCACAATTTCGTTAAGAGTCACTTCTTGATAGAAAGCCTAATTTCGGTTTTAATCGTGAAAACTAGCATTAAAAATAAAAAAAGAAATAAATAAATTGTAGAAAAACGACCAAAGTTACAAAAAAAAGACTGACTAAAACCTGCTTATAAATGTCACCTGCTTATAAATGTTCAGGAGTATTCTGACGTTCTTCGGGAATCAAAAAGCGTTTCAAAATCTTGAATATGCCGTCAAAGTCATGGGAGAAATCCTCAATCAAAAATTCCGAGTTCAAGGATTCAAGATATTAAAGTAATTCACATTAAACAGCAAGAAACCAACACAGCTTCACGCATGCACAGGGACAGACACATGTAATAGCGCGTTCTTTATTAGATATTCTTTTCACCCCACGACTAAAGTATTAAATCTTTAAACAACATGTGCGCACAGCGTGATCTAGAAATTAGACGACTCACAGACAGATTTGATTGGTCCCAAGGATTTTAAATAAATACTAGTCGAGAATTAAGGAAAATAACTGTTGTCAGATATTTCCTTCCAACCAAGGAAGATTTGACCTTTTTATACTTGGGTAACCTTTTTTATTTCCAAGAAATTTGTCACAAACTTTCAGTTTGAAGGCATGCAGCTAGGTAAAGTTGTAGTCGCTCCTATATTGTATTTAAGTCTGCAACGCATCAAGTATTCACCTTAATGTGTTTAAAAATTAATGCGGTGTAGTGGCATTTCAACAAAAATAGTAGGCATGTACCTCAGCACAAACTGCTGCCACCCCCAGCGGTTAAACCAAGCGTTCCCTGATGTTCCTCGTTAAGTGATCAATGTCAATATATATTTAAATATAAGATAATAATTTCTTTGTCTACTGGCTAAATTAATATTTTTTAAATATTGACAAATTTGAAGATTGTGAAAAAATGTCTTCATCTCTGCTGCGATCTGAACCCAGGACCTTCATTGACCTTCAGTTACCTTTAATATATACTTTTAAACTTATAGATGACGTCTATGGGTTTTTTAATTCCTCTTGCTGCTTATCATACTCCTTATCTGCCCAACTGGCATGAACCAGTTGGGCAATACTATAGCCAACATAGCCGTTAAAATTAGGAGAGGAAAGAAATAAAACTGCAATTGGTTTTAAAAATTATTTAAAAATAAGATTTTGATTTTCGATACAGTTCTTTGACATCATAATCTTTTTTAATTGAGCCAAATAGATAAGACTATAACCTGCTGATAAAATTATTTTTACAATTTCTTTTCGCAGAATGCATTTCGAAGTCCGCCGAAAAGCCTCGAGTGAACGTAATCTTTATTTTTTTTTATCTTCCGCAGGCCAACAGCATTCCGCTGACCGGACTTCTCGAGAGGAGACACCTTTTCGTGCCAGGTCCAGGTCGCCTGCTAGAATCGCTCCTGCAGTTAAAGTACTGGGGTATTCAATTGGACAGCTTGGATATATTCGGCTCATTCCTCTTATCAATGAGGGCCTTCAATTCGAATTTCGAAGATACGTTTTTCCTATCGGTAAACCAATAAGATTGCGAGCAGAAACTAAGTACTATCCTCCCGTGCCAAACCAAGAATATATTGCATTGACAGTACTGAATGGTGATATTTATGCAACATTGGAGTACAGCGGCGTTCTTCGTGGAATATATCTTCCAAATACGAATCATTCAAGAGTAAAGATAAATATGAGAAGCGGCGCAACTGAAAATATGACCCCTGATGAAATTAGGGCTTGCCCAGTAGGCAGAAATCGCCCAATCTTTCCAAACAATTTTATTAAAGTTGTTGCAAATTACAATTCACTGCAGTCTGAACAGAATCCCAACGACGAACGTCATCCTGGTTCTTCCCTTTCTGCCAGAGAACACTCACCAGACCGACCATCTGCTCAGGAACCTCCTTTTCGTGCTAGGTCCATGTCTCCTCCAGGTCGGTCTTCTTCTGATCGAATACTTGGATACTCATTAGATCAACTGGGATATGTCCGACTTATTTCGCGCAAAAATATGAACCGGCGTTTTGAATTTAGAAGATGCTTTTTTTCTACGGATAAATCAATTCGAATACGATACGATAAGTTGACCTATGTCTTTAGCCCAACCCGAGAATATATTGTTCTATCGACATTCACAGGAGACGTTTTTGCAATAATGGATTATGGTGATATTCTTCGTGGAATTTACAGGGCAGATAAATCTCAGTCTCGAATAAAAATAAATATGATAAGCGGCGCAATTATTAATTTGACCCCAGATGAAATAAGGGATTGTCCGGTAGGCAGGCATCATCCGATATATCCGCATAATTTTGTTCAAGCTTATGCAGATCACGATTCGCTCCATACCGCATGGAATCATAATGTCGGAGGCAATACAAGTGGTTCTTCGTCTGCCAGACAACATTCGCGTGAGGGGACTTCTTCTGAGGAGGCTTTTCTTGATGACAGGTCCAAGATTTCACCGGGAAGACCTCCTTCTGACAAAGTACTTGGATATAGATTGGAACACCTTGGATATATTCGGCTAATTCCTCATTTAAATCAGAACCGGCGATTTGAGTTTCGAAGATACGTAATTCCAGCCAATAAAGTATTTCGATTGCTCTCAGGTTATACCTATATTCGCGTGCCAAATCGAGAACATATTGTGTTATCAACATCCGATGGTGAGGTTTTTGCAATATTGGAGTGTACTGAAATTCTTCGAGGAATATATGGGACACTTGCGGGTCATCCGAGAATAAAAATAAACATGGTAAACGGTACATACGAGAAAATGACCGCTATTGAAATGAGGGAATGTCATGTAGGAAATAAATACCCAATTTCGGCACGTTGGTTTAATGAAGTTGTCTCAAAAGAAGATTCTCTACAGCATGTGTATCATTAATTCAGTGCGAAAAAGATAAAATAAAGTATAATACAAGTTATGGCTATAAAGGCTTTTTTAAGGACTTATGGGGATTTGTTTTGCTAATCCACTAGATCCTATTCCTATAAATTTTTTTCCACGAATACTGAAAATGTATAGAGCCCCAAGTGCTTACAGAATTTAAATGAGAAGAAACAAAGAAAAATAAAAACAAAATTTCTGATTCAACTTTTCACTCAAAGACGTACTTGAAATTATTTTTTGAATATAAATATTTAGATTGCTTATAATTTTATGCTTCTACAGCGAAATTAAAAGTTACTTATTAACTTCCGGAGATATTTGTTTTTAGGTTCAGTCGCAGGCGTCAATATCCAAGCCTGACGACAGACGAAGAGGTGCAAAATCATATAACATAAATAGGACAACTTATAGAATGCAATTTTTTATATTAAATTAGATTGTAGTATCATATTACACAAAAACACACAGAAAAAATATTTATCTGGTCTGGTGATTTGGCCTCCTTTATTATATGACTTTCAGGTCGCTGTAAGCGAATCTAAAGTCAATTTCGCGATTCCAAAATAGGTTTTGGAAGTAAATCATTTCATAGGACCATCTTGAGATTAGCATACTCTGTCGCGATAACCGTTTTTGTAGCGTTTTCCGGAATTACGTAATATGTATTTCGTGTGTATTACGAAATGATCAGATAAATAAAACTATTTTCATGTTTCGAAAGTGTCGGCCTCTGATTAATTTGTGGTTAGGTGAAACCCCCCCTGTGATTCAATCGATTATTCAATTCTATTGATGTGTTAATTTAAAAGTGAAATTGCGTATTTCACAAAAATACACCATTTTAGCGGGATTTTTTTTTATGGTTGCCTTTCTTTCGCTTATGGTTGGCGCCCTTAATCGATGCGCAATCCGAAATTAAGCTAATGGTAATCGATGGACGGATTGTGAAAAACAAAAGAAAAAAAAGCCATAATCAGGTCATAATTATGAGGCCTAATTATTCCCTGATAATAATGACGACAGAAAGATTAATGAAAAATCGAGTTTTGTCTGTCTAGTAATGCCTAATTATCCTACAAGAGTTTAAGCTTCACGCAATAAAATAAAGTTCAAATTTCACCCAAAAAGTTGAACTTCAAATGAAAAATGTAATCCTTTACATTCAACCACAATGCCACAATACGTATTAAAGTAATTTTCTAATCTAATCTTTTTATTTAAAATTGTATACGCTTCTAGTTCTTGAGGCAGACAGGTTCCGAAATTTTAATTAGTAAATAATTTGATACAAAATTACAAGTTTTAGCGGCCTTAAAAATTTCAGATTATAGCACCAGATTCCAGCCATATGATGTCAGACATAGCTGTGCTTTGAGAATACTTCGAATGTGCTTCATCCTCAATTTTTATTTTTTTCTTGTTTCTACGATCTAGCTGCAGCGTTCTTAAAATCAAGATCATAAGCCTAATGAAGTAGAAACTCCATGATGCGTAACCAACAGTTTAACGTCGAAAGACCGAATTTATTAAAATTTACCTTGCGCTTCACGGGCCAACTAGACAACAATAGAACAATACAAGCAATAGAACATTGCATTGTTTGCTCTCTATCATTATGCATTTCAAATCAAAGCGTAATTTGAACATGACAGCGTTGACTTCAATTTTATTCAATTGAACTTTCTCAAGCAAGTTTGTCAAGTGATTATATTTTTGTAAAGTGAGCAATCTGTTCCCTTTTACAAATTCAAACTTCATCATTTGACAGAAATTCACTGAATTAGGTGCATCGTTACTCCAAAGAACATTTACGTCCGCTTTCAACTTAAGAGAAACAATCGATAACAAAAATATGGAAGAATCATTTACATTCTTATTATTTGTCTTGATTTTAAACTTATAATTTTCATCATCATTTGATTCTTCCTCATCGGAATCAAAATCAGACCTCAATCTCCATTTCGCAGCGCCAATTTCGGCGCGTTGTTAGTTATTTACTAGCGCTATCCATTCCCTGTTTACCTACGAGAACTTCCAGGTCATCTTCATTGATTTTTGAAAGGATTCTCTTTTCTGTGTTCCCCAATAATGATATAAAGTGTATTTCTAATCCTGTTTTATTTGGAGTAATGTAAATTATTTCTGGACTGAAATAATTTTTAACTTCTACATTCTTTTGATAAAAAGGAATTTATTCTGACCTCCAAACATTTCTTTCATTCCCGATGCTCTTTCCAGCAAAAATGCATAAAGCACCTATATTTTTATTTGCAATAACTGTTCTTCAGAGAATTGGTTTGCACTTTCTATGTCTTCCATTATGGCATCGATCTTATCTTAAATTCATTTTTGTATCCACAAGTTTTAGGAAAGGGACTAGGAATAAGAACAATATGTTGTATATTCAGAAAAAATAAATAATCAGTCGATATTTGGAGTACGATACGTCATCACAAAAAATTTAAGTGCAAGTGGCGCGCTTCTCGTACAAAACGCCATCTGCACTCAATTGTTTTGTTTTGACGTTTGTTACTTCAAATATCGACTAATCATTTCTAATAACTGAATATACAACATTTCGAGTATGCACGGTCCATTATGCGAGATAAAAAAATATAAGGACTAAATTCAGTTCAGCTTTTCGGGAACACTCATGATATTTTATGAAATAAATTATTCGCATCATTGGTTATTGACAAGATACGATTCCCAATAAATTTATAATTTAATAAGAGTATAACTGTTTTTTTGAGCTTAGTCCGCAAAGGAAATTTATTATTAAAAAAAGATCAAACTGTGAATTTATTTATATATATTCTTTATTCTGCAAAAAAAATTAATACTTTTTATGGAAAAATAGATGAACTGTGGCTTTTTACATAAATATAGTTTAAATAATGAACAGTTCTTGTAAATTGGACAAAAAAGGCAACAAGCATGTAATCCATGAAAAAAATTCTATTCCTGTAAAAGTGCGCGAAGTGTACATTTGCTTAATAAAAACTATTGCTAGATAGTAATTACACTCACTGAAACTCTTCTTTTGTCAATTCGCTTGAATACAAATTTTTGGTTTAGCCAAATAGAAATTTACCTACAAAGGCTAGTAACAATACCAAAGATACAGACTGACGATTCAAAATATTAATTTGATTTAAATTAAACGGCGACAGACAAAGAAAACTTTGCACTCGAAAATGGAACAAAGGTTTAGCGAATTTCTAACCCGTCTGAAAAAGTTTTTGTCGCTCCTATCTCTTGTTTAAATTGGCAGCTAAGATAAAAAAAATATAAGCTAAAACATAATATTCGTTGAAATTCATATTCGGATCAAAATTAAATTTAATTACATAAATGGATATGAATTATGTTTATAAAGGCTTCTTTTATATTATATTTTGTTAATCCCCATATTTTCACTCAATTCCGAGTACTTGTGATTTCCTTGTAAGTAGCTGAATTGCAATGCACATTTTAACTTTCGGGTACGTTAGTTTTTTAGTTCAGTTGCGTAGCTTCGGTCTCCAATGACGGCATACAAAGAGGTACGAAATAATACATCATAGTTAACGATAACTTGTAGAACGCAATTCTTGATTAATTATTTATTTTATTTCATTATTATCAATTTTAAATTATTAATTAATTTAAAGAACTAATATGTGTAAGGGACCAATTACATAAAGTTTTGACAGCGGGGTATGTCGGGGTATGCCTGACTCACTCGGTGGGGAAGGGAGTAGTGTGAGTAAGGGGTTATAGAGTTTTTAAATTGATTGAGAATTCATGTTTTATTTATTTAAATAACACCGTTGATCACCGCAACGTCTCTTTACAAGTTATGTTCAGCGGCCTGATAAGTTGATAAAAAAAGAACCTCATTTTTAAGTTGAAAAATACATAAAGCACCACGCTGAAACAAATTATGACAACAAAAAAAAGCGAGTTGAACTTATTTTAACGGAGCCAAAAAAGAGCACTAACTGAATAAATTTACTATCACTAAATAATACCTGATGGACGCAAAAGTTACAGCTCGATCATATGTGGTGCTGGTCAAGACCCGCTAGTATGCGAAAGTAGAGTAATTAAATAATTAAAATTCGGTTTCGTTTAGAAAGAGAAAAACGCTATAGGCTTCACCCATTATCAAAATAGATCATCATGCGATCATTTATTGTCCAATACCTAAATTATCTTTTGATTGCTCTTTTCATGATTTCGGCGGGACGTAATTTACAATATTCATTTGTAGACCAGAGGTAAAACCCTCGCATTTCCTTCATGATCGTTCCTATTTTGCTTAGGTTGATTTTATTATTTCCTGCCTTGATGATTTGTAGCCCATTCGCTCCCATAAGAGTGTTTCTTTATTACGTATCCACTAACATATGACAGACTTTACCGGGATAAGTTTACAACTTAGGGCTAAAGGGTGCAACCGTATTGCAAATACATTTCTCCAGATCGTTCAAGATCTGTTATTCGCCGATAGCAGATCATCTACATAGCTCATCTACAGCAGTGTCTACATGATCCTACTAATGCGACTGGTTGACTAAGCTGCGTTGTCGATGAGAGGTGACTGAGTCGTCCGCATCTTTAAGAGCCGAAGCTGCATTCATTCAGTTTATTTTTGCGATTGTATTGAGTGAAGTTATGTCCGGGTAATTTCTTCAAGTATGGGTCAGCTTAGGGGTAATGGGAGCAGCATCGCCCCCAAGTATGCTCTCCTTAATTGGTTTCCCTGGAAATCGACTTGATTCGCATTACCGCTGTTGTGATGTCACTTATGGCTCTTATTTGGACGTATCTTCCGATGGTGATAGTGAACTAAACGCTTTGTATCGGAACGCAGTTTAGTATAAGCCCTATTCAATTGCTCGTGTAACGCCACAGGCCTGGAGCCTTCAGTATAAGCCTTGGATACAGTTGGGATATTTGTACGTCAATTTGTCCTTCCCTTGACACCCCTTATCGACCTGTATGTCAAGCTTTCATTGATAATTTATTTTATAAAAATGTGAACGGAAAGCTGCTTTGAAGCCTTTGAAGCTTTGAATTTTAATCAAAACGTGTCTCAAGAATATTTTACTGCCTCATTAGCTTATATAATGTGTAATATGGGGTTTATCTCTTATACCAAATGCGTCAAGGTTTCTCTTCTAAGATATCTATATTTGATAAAAACCTGTTTTAAGAAAAAGAATGCTCTTACAAATTTATTTAGAACTAAACTGTTAGATCTGATTCTTTTGTAAATTATTTACAGAAAGAACTTATTTCGAAACAAAAGTATCATGTTTTTGTATTGTTAATTACTTACGACAGTTTATTATGTCAATATTACGTTAAACAGAAACTATTTAAAATTCCCTCTAGTCTATAGAAGGTTTTCAAAAAATTATACATCTTGAATGATATATTTAGAACAAAAATAAATTAAAGAATATCATTTGATATGTACATATTCAATAATTTAGATAATGATAATAATAATATTTATAATAATTCAACATAGTGGTCTGTAAATATCTTAAGTCTGAATGTACAGTTTGTAAGTCAAAAAAACTTTTTAAATATCTATTTATTCATCAGAATTGCACCAGGAAGATTAAAAAGAATTTTTTTTCTCTTGAAACTAATTTTTAAGTAACAAATACTCAAGCAAATAAAATTGTGCAACGCAATTCGAAAAAAAGAGTTACAATTAGACAATTAGACCATGTGTTTTCCTCCAGCGTACAATACTGCTACCGGTCTCAAAAGTTCTTCAAAACTTAAAATGGGCTGCTATGGCAACCAGTATATAAATGTATTATCTAAATATCAGTTTGTACTGAAATGATAAATATGGCATAGATGCTGACATCATTTTTAATTAAATTCGTAAGAAAATTATTTTCCGTAAAACTCCCTCTTATCAATTGTAAACATTTTAGAAGGACAAACATGACGCCTTCAATGTTAGAGATAACTGATGTAGTAAACATTGCATAAGCTAATGAGGCAGTAAAGTATTCATGAAACAAGTTCTGATTAAAATTCATCATTGACGCATTAATCATCGTCTTCTCTAACTAAAAAATATTATGATTGTCTCCACTCTGATTTTATTCTTGGCCGTTTTCCTTAATTCTATTGGTAAATATACTAATATACTATATATTTATCGTCGTAAATTTTTTACAAGCTGTACATAAATGAACATTTGAGAGATGTAACCTGCAGGGAGCAATTTTATACGTAGCCAGCTGTGTGGGTCCTTATCTATCCACGTGAAAATACATATGGTACATTTTCAAAAATGTAGGTTTACGTATATTCAATCGAAGTTTCACTTACCTGAAATATTATGATTAATTACGAATAAGTGAATCTAAAATTATTGAATATGATATGATTTAATGAAATCCAGCTTGGTGTTGATAACTGGTCCATTTTTCTTATTAAAAATAAACTGTGAGGTCACACCGTATGATAGAAACAACGCTTCGATCGTACATCGACTATTTTCTTCAGGTTTTTTGCAATAGTAGCAGCGTTTACCTGTGATTAGTTAGATGTTTTCAGCAAGTCACCGTGATGTTGTGATTATCGGAAGACTATAATTTTAAGTGCAGGCGGATATTTTTGGATTAGTATTTTGAATTTAAATTTTAAAATATAAAATTTAAAACAATAATCCAAAAGTATACGCACTGCAGGCGGAGTCCAGTCAGAATACTACTTAATTTCGTATAAACTGTCTTCACTTTAAATTGCGGTATTCCGATAATCACAAAATAACTGTAATTTGCTTCAAAACATCTAAATGAATACAGGTACACTCTGCTACTATTGCAAAAAACCTGAAGAAGATCGTCGATGTACGATCGAAACGTTGTTTCCATCATACGGTGGTACCTCACAGTTTATTTCTAATAATGAAAATAGACCAGTGATAAACACCAAGCTGAATTTTATTGCATCATATATCATTATCAACTATGGTCAACACTACAACATCTAAATGAAATTCTCAAATTCAGTGAGAACCTTTAATAGCCCTCCCTTTTATTAGATGTAAAAAGAATCCTCTATGGCGGACGTGAATTATTAAAAATGTTCCCATAGTTATAAAACTACTAATACTCTGGTTTTTAAGCCTTTGATTTAAAATCTAAGGTTTAATTTTTTAAATTTAAAAATCGTAAATTTATTATGAGATCTAAATAATCAAAAATGTGTAAAATTTGGAATTTTAAAATTCCAATATCAGATTTGAATTCTAAGACCTTAAAACGCTAACACACTTAAGCACAATTATATCGGATCACAATAAATAATTTTCTATTTAAATGCCCACATGTGTGTCATAATGACAAAGTGGTACAGGTTGCTAAAATGCTTAAAAATTCTATATTATGTACTCGTAGTCACACTCCTGTACGCTCGCAAAACATGGACATGTCAATAAAAGGATAAGAGTAAAATTAGATGGTTGGAATGAAATCCGTGCACAATAATCAATATCTAGAGAGATTTGGTCAAATATGATGAGTTTCGTATATATCAACAGTCTTCTTACCAAATTATCAAGGAGGGAAGGAAACGACTCGATCCCATCTTCACCTGAAAATAATGAGGGTTTGACTGGAAATGAAATAAAAAGCCTACTAAGTAATTTGAGTTCTGCGGTATAGCCTGGTAATAAAATATCATCTTCAGATGGTCAATCTAAATTTTTTTTTATCACAAATCTTCAGCAGATGACAAATATTTGGTCCAAGCCTAAGTACCTGATTCCGGAAAATGGCAGGCCCTTTCGGTGGGGTGAGTTTTTACCGTGAAGGCATTGCAAAAAGTTTAGCTTTTTTGTTTTAATGAATAAGTTCAAAAATGTATAGTTTTTAATAAAGTCAGCGATGGTTGTAATAACTATAAATGAAAAATGTGGAGTGAGATACAATCCATCGGTCAAGTTATCTTGTTCAAGCACATCGTGAATAACGCAAGTACCGATCCCGCAAATTCAATAAATGTGTACCTGGCTATTATTTCAAAATTTCCAGTTAACCTTTGAGATTTAAGTATTCCTGTCGTTATACAGAACATAATTTGTGTTAAATAGATTTCTCAAGCTGAAACTTTAATAATTCTTCGTTATTGCAACTACTAACATTAAGAAGTATAGGGACTTTCAAATTCCGTGTCTCCTGTCAAATTTTCTTTAAGCGAATAAAGTGAGCCAGGTCGACAATTTGGTGATCATTTTGATGATTACTGTCAAGTATTATCTTTATGAAGTACTTCTTAGCGAAGGAATATCATAGTTTATTATATATTGCCGCTTCTTTAAATATAAATTTAGAATGTGGAACTTGGAATGTATATTACCCTCCTCCCGGATAAAGTCAGGTATACTCGACACCCTTATGAATTACCCTTAGTCTCATCACGCTTACCCTTTCTGACTTTATCCTGAATTAATGATAACCTGCAGAATTGTGTACTTCCAGCTTTTTTGTTATTTGACATTGATACAAAGGTAAACATACCTTTTTCAAGTTTAAATAACCTTAGAGTGACCTTCAATGTTACAATGTATCTGCTACATGTGTAATTATCAACTTCCTGCTTCTATTTTCATTTTTATATTAATTCAGTCATCCCAGTTTGTACCTTACTTTTCTGAAATCCATATATTACCTGATTTTCCATGATGGATCTCGAATTCTTCCTAGATCGAAAACTGCACTTTTAAGAAAATCATTTGTAACCAAAGAATCTTTAGCCAACACAGTTCGTTTTTCACTCATTACCGCATCTCGCAGGTGTTTTTGCTGTCCAGATATTTGATAATTGGGGAGCGACAAACGTTTTAAAATCTTTAATAAGATCACTATGACAATTTATGGGTTTTATTAGTGTTTCTCTTCGTCCAGTTTCTGTTCGTTCGAAAGGCAAAAAACTGGACTAAGGTCTAAACGTTATTTTCAAATATGATTTCATTTCTAAATACAGTTCTTTGACATCATGATAATTTTAACAGAATATGTCAGGGTGAGCCTTAGTAATTGTGAACCTTAAATTTTTTAATTAGAACTCCAATTTATAGAATTTTTAATGTAGTGCAAAAGAAATCTTCAGTTAGGATATTGAAAATAATTGTTTCCTAAATGTTATTTCACAATAAGAACTGATTAGTAAGATATTTATCCAAAGAATTGGATACTATAAAGACAGCTTGTCTTATAGAGGTCTTTGTACAGCAAAAAATTGTTTACTGCATTTAAGATTTTCAAAGCGTTTATGCACATATTTTCTACAAAAAATTTGTTAGTTTGACAGGAAAAATTTACTGTGGGAAGTTATTTTAAAGACAAAATTTAATACGCATAATTTTTAATTAGGCATCAGAAAAATGCCGCTTGCAAAAAGCGTTAAATTCGCACAAAAATATTAGACATAAATATACTGAACAAAAACAAAGTCTTATACTTCTTCTTGCAGAATGCAGTTCACAGACCGACCGGAGTCTTAATAGAAAACGTAGTCCTTCTCCTTCTTCCTCTGCAGCTGGTAATCTACTTCTTCTTGCAGAGTGTAGTTCACAGATCGATGGAAATCTTAAATGTGCACATAATGCTGTTCAATCTACATCTTCTGGAAAAAAACATTTCCGAGTCCGGACTTCTCGAGAGGAGGCTGATTTTCGTGACAGGTCCAGATCTCCTACTAGCATCCCACCGTCTATTCATGTACTGGGATATTCACTTGAGCATCTTGGATATATTCGGCTTATTCCTCGCACAAATGAGGGCATTCGATTCGAATTTCGAAGATATGTTTTTCCTGTTGGTGAACCAATTAGAATACGGGCAGAAAGAAAGTTCCTTGCTCCGGTCCCAAACCAAGAATATATTACATTATCATCACCTAATCGGGACATTTATGCAATATTGGAGTATAGCGGGGTTCTTCGTGGAATTCATCTGACAAATTTTCGTCATCCGAGAGTAAAAATAAATATGATGAGCGGCGAATTTTTCAATATGACCCCAGATGAAATTAGGGATTGTCCAGTAGGCAGAAATCGCCCCATCTTCCCACACAATTTTAATAAAGGTTTTTCAAATTACGATTCACTGCAGTCTGAACAGAATCCCAATGACGAACGTAATTCTGGTTCTTCTTCTGCCAGACAACATTCACCTGACCGGACATCTCCTCAGGAGTCTCCTCTTCGTTCTAGATCAATGTCTCCCCCGGGAATGCCAAATTTGGGTCTAGTCCTTGGACATTCAATTAAACAACTTGGATATGTTCGCCTTATTTCTTGCACAAATCAGAACAGGCAATTTGAATTTCGAAGATACATTTTTCCTACCGATAAACCAATTCGAATGCGAATAAAGCGGTTTAGCTATGCGTTCAGGGCAACACGAGAATATCTGGTATTATCGACATCTGATAATGACGTTTTTGCAATAATGGATTATAGCGACATCCTTCGTGGAATCTATCAGGCAGCTAAATATGAGCATCGAATAAAAATAAATATGATAAGCGGCGCGATTGCTATTTTGACTCCAGCTGAAATGAAAGATTGCCCAGTAGGCGAAAAACATCCAATTCTCCCAAACGGTTTTACTATAGCTTTTGTGGATGAGGATTCACTACAGTATAAATCGAATTCTAATAGCGAAGGTAATCTAAGTTCTTCTTCTGTTTCTGCGAAACACCATCCACGTGAGGGCACTTCTTCTCATGAGGCTCATCTGGATGTCAGATTCAAGTTACCTCCGGGCAGACCTCCTTCTGATCGAGTACTTGGACATACATTAGAAGAACTTGGATATATTCGGCTTATTCCCCAGGCAAATCAGAACCGACGATTGGAATTTCGAAGATATCATATTCCTACGGGTAGACCAATTCGATTGCATTCAGCACATAATACATATGTGCCCATACCTCCCCGAGAATATATGGTATTGTCAACATCCAATGGTGACGTCTTTGCGATACTTGAATATACTGGGATTCTTCGCGGATTATATGGGGCAAATAGTGTTCATTCGAGGATAAAAATAAATATGATAAGCAGTGCAATTAACAAAATGACCGCAAATGAAATGAGTGAATGTCATGTAGGCAATAATTACCCAATTTTTCCACGTTGGTTTCATAAAGTTATTTCAAATGAAGATTCTCTACAGTATGTGTATAAGTAATTTAATGCAAAGAATTAAAAATAAAATTAAACATTCTTTGTATTCCGTAATCGGATCAAAATTTAATTAAAGTATATGTTAATAATAATTTTCATCTAACGCAACGCTGCTGCCTCCCACCCACCCCCCTATAAACGAAATTTCGCTGGACTTTTCTTGTAACTAGACTTTAGACGCTTGTAGAGACTCATTGTGTAAATTATCAGGAGATAGTTTAATATAGCATTACAACTGCGATATAGAACCCGATGCGGTAGAAAATTCAATTGATAAAGTTTTGGTCACTGCGGTTAGGGATATAATTTAGAAGTTAAAAAAAGTCAGGCTGCTGTGAGATCGAACCTGTAACTTTTAAATCCTAAAAATAAAATTGGAAATAAGTGAATTTAGTTGTTCAAAAAAGGTCAGGAGTTGCAGTAAAATGTTTATTAACAAACGTTTTTTGAATGAGTTGGTTAAAACCGAAGGAGCTTTAAGAAAAGAGAATTCAAAATCACCAAATTACTGTTGTCGATGCTTTGACCTTTAGTTTTAAAAAGGCTGTCCACAAGTGTGGGGAATATACAAAGACAGATAGCGAAGCGCGAGAACCAACACTCTTGCGCCCTAGGTAGTCAATTACTCGTGATTTCCTCGAAAACAGCTAAATTAAAATAGAGAATGCAACTTTTGATTAATTTCAGATCCTGTTTTCTTTAAAAAAAATTTACATAAATTCACCACTGATATGTGGAAGGGATAATGGAATTGTTACTTTTGAATATTTTGCGTCATTGAAAATTAAGAAAAAATAATTTTTTACATGATTTTTTAAAACTTAATCAATAAGATAAGGTTTTGTGGACGTAGATAACCTTTCAACCAAGCAGTTCAATTTTCTTTCAAAAAAGTTGATTTTTTAATTGTATATTTAATGTTTCGAACTACAATTTCAACCCCCTGACAGTGTGCAGCTTTTTTAAAGGATGAGTTAATCACTTTTAAAGGGATTTTGAAGGTAATTAGATTCTAGAAATCAGATCAACAGCTTCATAATTAGATTAGAACAATGTGAGTGGCGAACTAGTAAACAATACTAAAAATGATTCTTTTGCATTTTTCTGTATGAAGGTGAATCTTTTTTTAAAAAAGGCAAGAAAATTAGCTCTATCAAACTCGGTTTAGAAATAATTTAAAATTTCATTTTTAAGACGAACTTTCAACCTAATAAGTTATTTAAATTAGAAGAATATATTATCTGCACCTATTATCTAAAAAATATAACCATACAAAATAAGGACTTTTTCAGAGACGCGTATTTGTAATCTTTTTCTGTCTTTAGAAACACACGTAGTTTTCTCGCCAAATTGTTGTTACATTCCAATATCGTATTTGTGTGCAAAAAAAAAGGAAACGCTTTTTCTAAAACTTAAAATTATTTGATCTTACACACGTTTACAGACTTTCCTGTTAGCTAAAAGCTTTTTTTCTAATAATTCATAATAAAGTTAATATTTTGTTTTTTTTCCTTCAAAAGGAAATGAAGGACACTAAATTTTCGTTTAAAAGCAACACCTTCAATTTCAGATAAAAATTTAATTAATATAATTATCGTAAAAAAAGTGAAATGCTTCAAATATCTGCGAAGGTCAAGCTCGAAATTAAGATCTCGCCATTATCTTATATATACTTATAAGATAACAGTTATTTCTATTTATATTTGTCATCCGATGGTGTAATGGAATATTCGTCAGATATAATTGTTAACCATATTATTCACTGAATCATTCATCAGTTTTAACTATACTTTGAGAAAATAAGCAGTCGTTAGGCTATTCTTAACTATTATCTGCTAAATACCATTTCATGCAATATTGCAGATATTTTTATTATTTGACCTCAGTCATTCCCTGGATTTCATTTTTAAACTCGATCTTGAACTTTTCATTCCCTAATTCGCCTCTGATTAAATGCACTGTTCTCCATTGATGCAGTCTTAATTTCATGAGAATATCATTGAATGACGGCTTTGTGAAGTTAATCACTTGCTGCCGTTTCTGGTATAAACAAGCATACAGCTTTAGATCATCCATGGGTAGAAGATGGGCCACTTGAGGATCATCCTCACTAGTTATTTTTCTTTTTACTTAGTTCACCATAGAGCATCCTTTCATCGGACTTCACGGTTCTATTTTCTTTTTTTTTTCGAAACCTATCTTATAGAGACGCTAGATAGCACTAAGAATATCAAGTATCTGCCGCTGGTAGTCTACAATCTCATCCAATATTGCTCGTCTTAATGTCTCATTGTACCGAAGGTGAATAATTTCACAAAAACACTTTATCAGCTTTCTGCTTCTATTTGTATTTTTATATTATTTTAGCCGTACCAGTTTGTACTTTTTTTGTTCTTTCTCTGCCTGTCTGGCATAGGAAATCCTGTTAGTAGCTCTGCTACTGCCAGCATAGCCGTCAAAGTCATGAGAGGAAAGACAACAAATTGAACTAAGGTTTAAACCTTATTTTCAAATGTGATTTCGTTTCTAAATACAGTTCTTTGACATCATGGACATTGGACAGCTTGGGCATTCAATCAATCAACTTGGATATGTTCGCCTTATTTTTTGTACTAATTAGAACAGGCAATTTGAATTTCGAAGATACATTTTTCCTACCAATAAACCAGTTCGAATGCGAATAAATCGGATAAGCTATGAGTTTAGGACTACACGAGAATATCTTGGATTACCTGTATGTATTGGTGACGTTTTTGCAATAATGGATTATACCGACATCCTTTGTGGAATCTATAGGGCAGCTAGAGCTCAGTCGCGATGAAAAATAAATATGATGAGCGGCGTAATTGAAAATTTGATTGCTGATGAAATCAGAGATTGTCCAGTAGGAAAAAGACACCAAATCGCAGCCAGTTTGACTGAAGCTTTTGCAAATGAGGATTCACTACAGTATAAATAGAATCCTAATGGAAAAGGTAATCTAAGTTCTTCTTCTTCTGCGAAACAACATCCTCGTGAGGGGACTTCTTCTCAGGAGGCTCATCTAGATGCCAGGTCCATGTCTCTTCCGGGCAGGACTCCTTCTGACCGAGCAATTAGATATGCATTAGAACAACTTGGATATATTCGTATTATTCCCCAGGCAAATCAGAACTGACGATCCAAGTTTCAAAGATATAATATTCCTGCCGATAAACCAATTAGTTTGCATGCAGGACATAATACGTATGTGCCCGTCCCTCCCCGAGAATATATTGTATTATTAACATCCAATGGTGATGTCTTCTCGATACTTGAATATACTAGTATTCTTCGTGGATAGAATTGGGTAAATAGGCGTCATCCGAAAATAAAAATAAACATGATAAGCAGTGCAAATAAGGAAATGTCCGCAGATGAACTGAGTGAATGTCATGTAGGCAAGAATTGCCCAATTTAAGTAATTAAATGCAAAAAAATTTTGATGAAATTTAATATTCTTTGTAATCCGTTGTCGGATCAAAATTTAATTAAAGCTTATGTTGATTTTTGACGTGGAAATCTGCTTAAAACTCTTGTTACATATAAAATTTAATTTTAGTGAAAATATTAAATAAACGTTATTATTTTCTTTTTCCTCTACCATTTTGAAACAAACTATTCTACTTTCATTATGAATTTGATGCAATGCGCCGTGATCTGTGCAAACAAAAATCATTTACAAGAAATATTTTTTGTTATAGAGAATTGTGAAATACAATTGTAATATCATTTTACATGACACAGGCAGAGTAAAACAAATGTTTTTCTGGCCTCGCGGTCAGACAGCGTTAATTATATGTTTTTGGTATCGTATTTGTATTTTCAATAGAAAAACTTGGCTATGTTCGGCTTATTTCTCACTCAAATCAAACCATGCAAATAATATTTTTAAAGCCATCTTTTTCCTATTGATATAAGAATTAGAATGTGAATATATCGGTTTAAGCCAACCCGAGAATATATTCTATTAGCGAAGTAAAATGGTGATGTTGTTAAAAATATTGGATTATAGCGGGACTCTTCTTGAAATGTATAGGGCAGATAAAGCTCATCTGCGAAAAAAAATCATTATGATGAGTGGTACAGTTGTTAATTTTACCCCAAATAAATTCAGCGATTGTTCAGTAGGCAAAAATTGTCCAATCTTGCCAAAGAGTTTTATTAAAGCATCTGCCAATCGCGACTCACTGCAGTCTAAATGGAATCCTTTTTCCGCAGTTAATCCAAGTTATGTGCCCGTACCAGCCCGAGAATACATTGTATTATCAACATCCAATGGTGGCGTTTTTGCAATATTAGAGTATGCAGGGATTCTTTATGGAATATATTCGACAACCCGCAAATAGAGTTCTAATTATTTTCCGAACTGTAACGTAAATTTTATAGGGATTTGGATGCAATTAAAAGAAAAACTTTTAAATAAAGAAAGAAATTTGAAGCCAAAATTTCTGATTCAAGTTTGCCCTAACACTAGTACTTAATTTTTTTATAAATTATAAATATTTTGATTACTCAGGATTTTCTGCACAGTCACGTGGGGACCAAATAAGAAAGCTTGGTAAAGACAATTTTTAAATAATTTTAGATTCTAATACAAACAACACAAACTACTCATTACACCAGCACACCAAAAAGTTTTTCATGACTGGGGACTTCTTTGTCCTTGCTGTCACTTTACGTGCCGCTCGTCGCAGTACAATAAAGTTCTATTTTACTCTTACCGCGCGGGCAGATACAGTGAACTTATTCTACCCTCCTTTCACCCTATATTTCGTCTCCTTACATATACCCTTTCTGTCTAGTTCTCTATCCTCCACGTGCTGCAAGACGTAAATATTTCCAACAGTACTCCTTTCCTCTCTGAAGGAGGCCTGCGTTTTTTAGCAGTATGCATTTACCCTCAACATGTAGTACAAATACAGCTACTAAATAAATTTCAGGTTTTTGAAATATTATTTGAAATTCATGTAAGAATTGTATTGTGTGTATATTCCTAAAAATACTTTCTAATATCAGCATATAACAATTATTTTGCAAATCTAGGAATGTTATAATTAAGGAGTAGGAGTGAGTGAGTGACAAGGAGAGGAGAGAGTAGGGAGAAATAGAGAGGTGGGAAGGATGATGTTTTAAGAGGAGGGGTGGTAAGTAAGGGCTACGAGAGGGCATGGGAGGGTGCAAATAAATTTGAGGGAAAGGTGAAGCGTATATTTTGTCAAATAACTTTTAATCTCAAAAAATTGAAAATCCTACTGGATCCCTACGATTTGACTGATTTAACATAGAAAAATGCTTTTAAAATATTTTTTTAAGTTCAAAAAATTTGAATTTGAAAAAAGTACACGAATAGTTCAAGAGGGGTACCCGGGTATCCACATACAAAAAAGGAGAAAATATGTATTAATAAATAAGTTATAACAAAAAATATTTATTTTACATTGTTTTTAAATTATTACAGCCAATTTAACTAATTATAATATTTAATTTATAATAAAATATTATCAAATTTTCACTTTTGAGACAATAATTTAACAAAATGATCGGACTTCACTTCTTCAGGGCTCACCTGAAACTTTTCAAGAAAGCCCTGAATATGTGAACGGCAATGTTCACGAAATGCCGGGAAAGTTCGTAGTTTTTGTACACGATTGGAACCCGAAATATATCTTTTGATCAAAATAAACGAAAAATAGAATTCTCTATGCTTTAAAAAATAAGAATGTAATCATTATAATGATGATAATCAGAAAACGTAAAGTTATACAAATATCTAAGAAGGAGAGCCTTCACGCCTGTGATGACGCTATCTCATATTATATGACAACCAAATTATTCACTGAAGCATTGATCAGTTTTTTATCTACTCTGAAAAAATATGGAACCTTTTGAACTTATATGTAACAATGGCCATTGCATAAATATTATATATCTATGAGCTGTGATGTAACAGCCATTATTCATCTATAATTTTCAATGTGATAGACATTCGTAGCTATTACATACTTATGACCTTGAAAATTCTACAAGGACGAATGTATCAGAGAGAGTTAAATTAACAACCTAAAAAGGTTAAAAAAAATTTTTTTCCTTCGCTGAAGATGATATTTTAACCAATTAGTAAAATTTTTACACCAAAAGATGAATTTTCTAAAAAAAACAGTTGAACTATCTACCTAAGAAGCTAATTTTTTAGCAAAAACATCATTTTTATCCAATAAAAACAAATTTTTAATAAAACAGTTAAACCTTCTGTTGAAATTACTTAATTAACAGAAAGGCAAACAACGACCACTTATGCAAATATTTGTTCTCTTGATGATTGAATAAAATATTTCTTACGTACAGTTGTTAACCAAGTTATTCACTGAGAAATTAATCAGTTTTTTCCCTAGTTTGCAAAAATGAGGATGGTCTATAGTTTTCTTTTTATTTTGGCGTTCATCGTTTATTCTTCTGGTGAATATAGTAATTTAATATATCTATAATTTTTATTATATTTTATGTAACACATTTATGTAAAAGTCATTTCTGCATTTAAAACGAAAGCTTCTAATGTGTCCCTTAAGGGTTTACATTTTTCTGGTACCTTCTTCCCTATTGCTTTACACACATTGCACACAATTACTTGACGGTGGGACGGGGACCTACAGTTTAAGGTGGGTTCCGAACCACCAAGAGCAACAGCCTCACGTATTTAGAGAATCCACAAGCCGACTTGTCATTTATAGATATAAGACGTAATATATATACGTGGCCATAACATACCTGTACTTTGAAGGAGAATTATTATTTCAAGGCTAGTATTCAGTATTAAAATAGTCCTTCACACAGTAAAAAATGTTTGAAATGATAACCTTATCAATTTTATTTTGTTATGTAACAAAAATGATACTGAAATCAAGAGCATTTTAATCGCCCGGAATGAATGTTAGAGTACTTTAGCTCATATGCAAGATTTTCATAGTTTCTTATCATGCTCTGTGCGGCTAGATATAATTTTTAGGTTATGTCGTCATGATATCAGCTCCAAACATTGGCCGACATGTTGTTTGGTCTGACAAATAGTCCAAAAAATAAGATCAAATAGATGCGAAAGCACATATCATTATAATACCGAGAGTTGAATGCCACGCTGTGTTGGTACCACTAAACGACGTTTGAGTAAACATTTTTTGGATCAGAACAACATCGAAATAAGAATCAAATTTTTTCTTTTTTAAATGTTTTCTGTTTCTTTTAAGCATAAAGTTTCAGGCAGCTTTAACAATACTACCTGTGCCTTAATTTATTTAACTCGTACGAACAATGTATTCAAAACAATACGATTTCGTGTTATAGCAGGGCGCTAAAATTGATGCTTAATTAAAATGAAACCAAAATGTTTATAGTGTACGAAATTAGAAAACAGCAGACAAGGTCGTTTTCTATGACTCCCAATGTATAAACAAACCCATAGATATTGGCCCTCTTATCTCCCATGATACATTATATATTATCAAGCTTACCATAAAGAATTTAATTGTTAAAAGAATTTAAAAATTAGCAATCAAATAGCTTAACTTTCAACATAGAGAGCTGAATTTATTAGAAAATTGTTGAATTAGAAATTACTTTTAAAAATAATGACTGGACTTTTATTTGAAGTGTTAAATATTTAACGTATAAAACATGCAAACGCAGGCATGAATGGTTAAAGACTTCGCAGTTACGCTCCTGGGACAACCCTAGATGTTTATATTGTTTATATGAGGATGAGGGAACTTTTTTTACACTTAAACTTGTTCTTAGTTGAACGCGGCGTGTCAAATCATTGGCGATGATACCGTAGTTAAAAAATGACGAGCAGGGAAAAGTTTTCAGTTTCCCTTCAACTACTGACATTCTTGCAATGGGAGAGGTGTTTAATAAAAGCGTTTTCTAAACTTATCCGTTTCTAGATACGGGACGCCTTTTCTCAGACAAATATTAAATGTTTTACTATCTAATTTATAAATATCTAATGTTTGGGAGCGCTTTAACCCTGATATTTAGAGACTTCTCTGCGGAAAATTCAAGGACGTGCAGTCAAGATCCTATATATTTATGACGTTCCACCAGGGAAGGGGCCTTAGGGTTACAAAATCGATGTTCAGATTTTTGCTGATATTGATAGCTTTAAAATCGATCGTGCATTTTAAAAAAGAACTACATTTTTCTTTGCCAAATTGGATTTGTTATTAAAATGCAAGGAGAGGAGTTAATCGCCTATTTCGTACACATCTTTCCCTTGTGTGTCCCTGTAGTTGAAGAGCTCATCTGCCTCGCTAAATACGGACCGAGAAAATGTAGTTTCTTGTACGTAAGGAGTCTAGCAACAAGAAAATCAATTCTCTGTCTATTGCCCCGAAAAAGGCAATATGTGAAAGAGGGAATATTTTGCCGCAAAAACCAGATTGGAATGATTTCTCACAAGACCAATTAAATAGGGGGACTACCTTACGTCATGATAACAAAGTCTGTGATGACTAGATATTTACTGCCTCACGAATTTTTAGAATCTTATTTTTCTTCTTCTGTAAGGATATCATTCTCGTCACAGTAAGTATATTTAACGCACTGAGTGAACATTGCATTAAATATATTTATAACATATCTTCAATGATAGCTGGGTGCAGGGTGCACCCTCTTCAAGTACTTGTACCAGGATTTGTGATCCATGTCGGCTTCCGGAGCTCCATTTTAGGGTTCTTTCTAGACACTTCCGTGTCTTGCTAGTTATTTTATTTTACCAATTCTCGCAGACGTTCTTGCTTCCCTTTGTGCAGGTATAGTAATGCTCGTTGAATTTGGTGCCAATTAATTTAAGTCATAGTTTTGGTACAAATGCGCCCAAATTTTGTTCATAGCACAAATCCGAAGCACTTAATTAGCCGTAAATTTATGCGCAAGTAAGAATTTAATACCATTGATAGTTGCCGAGTTTCTCATGCAGTCACTTAAATTCAGCCTTACTACATGTTTTTAACCAAATTTAGCAGAAAAAAAAAAATTTTTTGCGGAATATATTATGACTTAATGAACACCGAATTCTTGGACAAATCTAGAGCACCTAATTAGCACTATATTTCTGCGTATTCCCTTAATTTTTAGAAACAGAACTTCACTTTACAGAATATTAAAATCAGTGACATTCAATCCTTTAATTTGAATATTTAAAAATTATTGTTTGATAAGTGTTATTTACCAATAAAAACTGAGTAAAAAGATGTTTGTTAAAGAATTGGATACACTAAAATCAGCTCGTTTTATGGAGGTCTGTGTATAGGAAAAAATCTTTCACCGCTTTTAAGATTATCATAGCATTTATTCACTCGTTCTCTACAAAAAATTTGTTATTACACTCAAAATTGAATTTAAAAAAACTCTAAATTAGCACAAAGATATTAGATACAAATATACTTAACAAAAACAATTATTTTTAAACTCCTTTCAGAATGCAGTTCACCGGAAGATAAAAATCCTAAGACGAAGCGCAATCCTAGTCCTTCTTCCTCTTTTGCTGGCAATCTATTTCTTCTTGCAGAATGTAGTTCCCAGATCGAAGGGAATTCTGATTGTGCACATAATCCTGTTCAATCTTCTACTCCTGCAAAAAAAAAGTATTCGCCAGGCCGGACTTCTCGAGAGGAGGCACCTTTTCGTATCAGGTCCAGATCTCCTACTAGCATCCCACCGTCTATTCATATACTGGGATATTCACTTGGACAGCTTGGATATATTCGGCTTATTCCCCGTACAAATGAGAGCCTTCGATTCGAATTTCGGAGATATGTTTTTCCAGTCGGTCAACCAATTAGATTGCGGGCAGACAGTAAGTTCCATGCTCCGGTCCCAAATCAAGAATATATTACATTATCATTATCTAATCGTGACATTTATGCAATATTGGAGTATAGCGGTGTTCTTCGAGGAATTCATCTGACAACTTTTCGTCATCCGAGAGTAAAAATAAATATGTTAAGCGGCGAGTTTAAGAATATGACCCCAGATGAAATTAGGGATTGTCCAGTAGGCAGAAATCGCCCAATCTTCCCACAAAGTTTCATTAAAGTTTCTGCAAATTACGATTCACTGCAGTCTGAACAGAATCCGACTGACGAACGTAATCCTGGTTCTTTCTCTTCTGCAAGAAAACATTCAACTGACCGGACATCTTCTCAGGAACCTCCTATCCGTGCTAGGTCCATGTCACCTCCGGGCATGCCACATTCTGGTCAAGTGCTTGGACATTCAATAGAACAGCTCGGGTATGTTCGGCTTATTTCCGGCACAAATCAGAAGAAGCAATTTGAATTTCGAAAATACGTTTTTCCTACCAATAAACCAATTCAAATGCGAATAAGTCAGTTAAGATATCAGTTTAGGCCTAAACGAGAATATCTTGTATTATCGACATCTAATGGTGACGTTTTTGCAATAATGGACAATAGCGACACTCTTCGTGGAATTTATAGGGCTGCTAGAGCTCAGTCGCGAATTAAAATAAATATGATAAGTGGCGCAATTGAAAATTTGATTGCTGATGAAATCAGAGATTGTCCAGTAGGGGAAAGACACCAAATCGCAGCCAGTTTTACTACAGCTCATGCAAATGAAGATTCACTAAAGTACAAATGGAATCCTAATGGAGAAGGTAATCTAAGTTCTTCTTCTTCTGCGAAAGAATATCCGCGTGAGGGGCCTTCTTCTCAGGAGGCTCATCTAGATGCCAGGTCCAAGTCTCCTCCGGGCAGGCCTCCTTCTGGTCGAGTACTTGGATATGCATTAGAACAAATTGGATATATTCGGCTTATTCCCCAGGCAAATCAGAATCGACGATTTGAATTTCGAAGATATATTATTCCTACCGGTAAACCGATTCGATTGCATTTAGGACATAATACGTATGTTCCCGTGCCAAACCGAGAACACATCGTATTGTCAACAACCAATGGTGACGTTCTTGCACTACTTGAGTATACAGGAATTCTTCGGGGATTATATGCATCAAGTAATGGTCACCCCAGAACAAAAATAAACATGATGAGCGGTGCAGTGAACAAGATGACCGCAGATGAACTGAAGGAATGTCATGTCGGCGATCATTACACGATTTTCCCCCGTTGGTTTAAAGAAGTTGTATCAAATGAAGATTCTCTACAGCATGTGTATCAGTAATTCAATGAACAATATATCAAAAAATATAATATTCTTTCTAACCCGTAGTCTGGTTAAAATGAAATTAAAATATATTATTGCGAATCTGTATTGGTGATTCAGTATTATTTGTTAAGTTTATTTTGACTTTTGACTTTCGATTTATTATTTACATGATTAGTATATAATTTTTTTGAAAATGAACAAATAGCATCTTCAGACAGTATTATCTTCTCAAAGACAAAGAACAATTTTTAGGAAAAAACAGATTAGTTACAATTTTATTGAGAAAATTAATTTCCAATTGAAAGAAAACTTATTTTTATCAAAAAGCTCATTCTTCAATAAATAGAATAAAGTTTTGACAACGAATTTTAACTCTAAAGTTTTGTGAGAAGTTTAAGCACATTCGACAAGGTATTTTGAAGATTACAAAATATCCTAATTATTTTAAGTTATTACAAGTGATTTACAAACATTTTCTGTGTAGCTCGAGATTTGAGAAATTTAGAAAGATTTCTCATCACGCAACGATCATGTTTCTTTATTTTCGTTAACAAAAAAACTGAGGTTTCCATTATAGCTAATTTTTGGTTCCTAAGGAGCTGCAACAACAAGGTTCCCCTCTTGCTGGCAAGCAACGGTAAGGGATGAATTTGTTCAAGTGGAAAATTTATTTAGGCATCTTAAGCAACCAAATTTAAAGGCCCCTGTTTCCAAAGAATCTATTTTGCTCTTTGCGCACTTTGAAATTTTATCTAATCGATAAAAAACTGTTTACCTTATAGCACAGATAGATTTCATCTATAATTGCCATAATTTAATGAAGATAATTAACGCATAAAATTGTATCGAAATCAGTTTTTAAAGAGTGCTCATATTATTTCTCTTTATGAAGTTGAATTCTTGCTTACTTATATATTTGTGTTCGACAGCAATATTTTTGCATGTTGGATCGCGAATCTAAAAATTGTATCCATTTTTTCTTATCGCCAAGAGTTCACTAGATACTTGTAGAAAATAACAGTTTTTATTTTTTCACGGCAAATTGTATAGGCTTGCTTTTCTTGAGACAAATTATTACAAAATTAACAATTCTATAATGATTTGTAACCGAAAGAAGATATTTATGTATATTGAATCCTAGATTATTTCTTTACGTTTCGCTACAATGCATACCAAAATTTCTTTAAAAATTTTTGTTTGTAAATTTTGTGGTATTGGTTAAAAATTGAATTTTCGTAGCAAATTTACCTTTTTAGGTAGATATTTTAACCGCCTTTTTAAAAATTCGTCTTGCATTATCATATGAAGAAGATGTGGGATTTATGTGAAAATTGCGTGTCGATGATTTTATCGAACCTCGACGTTTTCGAACTCACTGATTGATGAAAATTGCTTCAGTTTTTTTCAAGGCCTTCACAGAAAAATAACGGGAGTTTACTGATGATGGGCCTTACATAAAACTTTACATCCCCTAGAACTAGAGCACCAATAGAAACGTCTAGACACTTATAATTGTTTCTTTAGAGACCTAAAACCGAACGAAATGGGAGCGTATACACAAACAAAGCTCTTTTAGAGTGTCCTGATTAAAATTTAGTGAAATAAAATCAAAATTGTTTCGTCATGATGTTTGTCTTCGTTCGTTTTGACTAAATTATTTATTATGATTGTTCTTCTTAATATAACTAATTGTAAAAATATAATTATTCAGGTTAAAACCTTTTGAAAAAGGTACGCATTGTACGGAAACCTAAAGGGTTAAGAGAGGAGGTTTTAATAAATTTTATCAAATAATTATCAACCTAAAAAGGTTAAAAAAAGAATCTCTCCTACCTCTCAAGATGAATTTTCAACCAATTAGTAGAATTTTTGAACCAGAATGACGAATTTTTCAAAATACGCTTAAATTATCTACCTAAGAAGGTAAATTTGCAAAGAAAATATAATTTTTAAACAATAACACAAAATTTACAAATACAAATGAGAACCAAATTTTCTCATGGAGTTAAGAGGGGAAAAGTACACTAACATTTTAATTGCAGGTTATTTTTTATATTTCATCAGAACCTTTTAGCTCCAATTATGATCTGCAGACTGCGTTGAAAAAATATATCTATGGGAAAATTTTTTTCTTAAAAATTCATTGTAAACCGGTGGCCACTCTGCAGTTATGGGTCCTTCCGCAGACCATTATATGATTAAAATAAAATATCAGACTGCGATAATTCTATGGCCGGCACAAGACCAATTTAGAATATAAGTTTAAATATAGATAGTTTTCGAATAATTATATGTGGAATGTGAGGCGAGTTATGTTGTGGTTATAATTTAGGAGCTAGGAACAAAAGGTGTGTTGTTAATGTTTTGTTGTGAATGTTAAATAGATTAAATTAGATACCTGTGGGAAAGTGGAGAAAAAAAATGAGACCTACCCTGGGCCAAAAAATCCCAGAGTCAATTACATAGAACGAAATCCAAAAGGGAATAACACTGCTGCTGAGTATCACGCCACCCACGCACAGCCACTGTCAACATACCACAACTACACCTCATTTGGTCAAGCTGACTACGTGTATCCGCCACTGCGATTCACTTGTCAACACATGGAGGCAGCCATGTAGCATAGACCGGCATTTCCACATCAAAATGCTGATGCGGCTTACCACGTTGAGTCCCGAAACTATAGCTGAAAGAGGGAAGCACCTAAAAACAACGCAATTCTGGCGAAACTGATGGAAGTGGGGAGGTCGGGAGCAAAATGACGCTGGTAAGTTTCGTGCCGGCCATCGACGAGTACCCATTTTTGTGGAGGAACGACGTCAAACACTAAACGAACGATTCTACTTTGTGGCGAACTCAGATAAATAAAGAAAGGACTTCGGATTCAAGAATTGAAGGTAGACGTCTAGGTTTCTACCATTTGTATGTGTTTTCCGTGTTTAGTTGTCATAAACTGTCAAATTTGGTCAATTTTGTCAAAAGCAGAGCTTTCATTTTGAGTAACAATAGTAGTAGAGTGATAAAGTGGGACGATGGTCGTGGGGGCTAAAGCGCAGGCTTTGGACATACTCTGTCGTCTTGCGGGTTCGATTCCCGCCTCGCACTCTGGAAGAGCCTCGGTGGCCTATGCGGTGAACACTAGCC
>JAAAKG020039762.1:0-19074 GCA_010014905.2 Druon quercuslanigerum
TTTACACCAATAGGTGAGGGACCCACATTGGTTTAATTATTAAATTTATGTGTTCTTAAGAAATCATAATTTCACAAGAAACGAATAATTTTTTTTCTGAATCGGACACAAAACACGAGCCTTTTATCTTAATGCCAGCTAAAAGTTCTACCTATAAGATATTTTTCTAAAATAATATGTATATTCTTAAAAACTCGTTAACTACTAAAATATGAAGTGCAAACAAAGGAGCTTCAGGGCACACAGAATAAATCAGTAAGCAGTAAATTATTATAGATAATAATTTTATTTGAGGGCTTTCTTATTGATTTTGTTTTCGAAAGAAGAGGCCGAAAATTCTTAGTATTACGTGTAATGTAGCTGGTTTAGATTTGCCATTTCTCATATTTCTCAAACTACATTTGGAGGAAGTTAGAGTTGCTTCACAACTTGGTAAAGTTTCGTCAAGATGACGTAACTCAAGCCCACACTTAAGCTTCGCCATCCTGAAGAGCTTTGCAAAGCAAACTTCCTCTGAATCCTGCCAAAGATCACTTCGAATTTGAAGTTCGATGTGCGATTCAGTGGCACCGCTGCAATTGCACTTTCCAAACTGTAGTCGGTGATGAAAGGTCTCTTTGGTCCTCCATTTATGGCTCTTTCTACGAATTTCTCTCTTACAATTTTTAAATTTCTTATTTCATTTTACTTTAGTTTTGTGTAGGCGTTATTAATTTTTAATGGAACATACTGAATATTCTTTTCTCAACACTTTTTCTTTTTTTAAAAAAGAAATCCTCCTTTTACCCTATTTTCAAGAAACTTCCCTTTTTCCTCGGGCTTTCGAATGAATGCAAACTTAAGGTCCTCTTTTTTATTGAAATTCAACTGTTATTCGTTTTAAAGTAAAATATATTCTGGTTGAAATATGAAATAGTATATTCTTTGTTACAATTTATCTTTTTTAAGCCAGAACCACTTGGTAGAAAATTGAAATATTTTGTTATGAATTTTATTTTTTGTTGTTGAATTTTTTTATATTTTAGTTGCAAATTTATCTCTTTCGGTCAAATGGAATAATACTGTTAAAATTTTGTTTTTATTTTGTTAAAAATACTTTTTGATAAACTGCAGATTTAATTATTTTAGTTAAAGATTCATTGTTTTAGTTATTTCTTTATTTTTATCTCTGGTTAAAAAACTTTGTTAAAACTTCTCCTTTTTTTGGTCATTTTTTTGTAAAGATTAAAAATTCGATTATATAATTTTTCGTTTAAAGCTTATCTTTTTTAAATAAAAAATAAACGATTAAAATAAACTATTACTTTTCTAATTTTTTGTTGAAAATGCAACTCTTTGATTAAAAATTGAACTATTTTCTTGAAATAATTATTTTTTCGAAATTAAATTATTTTGTTAAAGTATGTAATCTTTTTTGGTCGGAAACTAAACGGTTTTCTTAAGCATTCGACTTTTCGTATAGAAAACTTGTCCTTTTGGATGAAAAAGTTATATATTTTTTTTTAAAAAAGTCATATTTCTTCGGATTAAAAATGTAACTGTCTTCTGAAAAATTTCACTTATTGGTTTGAAAACTCGACTATTTTGTCAAAAATTGAACTATTTAGTTAAAAATGAACTTTTTTGTTACAAATTCAACTACTTAGTTAAAAACATATCCTTGCAGGTGAAAAGTTTAACTAGTTCGTTAAAAATTTAACTATTTTGTGAAAAGTTCGACTTTTTTGATTTGAAGTTCAAGTAATAGAGTTATTTCTGAAAAAATTGTTTTCGTTAAAACAATTATTTTTGCTAAGTATCAATATTAGTAATTCAAACAAACGCAGTGATATTTAAGCCTATAATTATTTTCTTCGGGAGCCTTTTGGGACATATATAAGTAATTTAAAAGGTTTTGTCAAAATTTCTTCTATTGTTAATGTTATACAGATTTACATGAAAAACCTCTGACGTCAAACTATGACGTCATCATGTTGCGAGAATATTACCATTTAAATTGTAATTTATGTTTATTTAAATTGATCAATATTAAAAACTACTTTATTCCCTTCAAAGTATTACTATATTAAATTTATCCTCTACTTTGATATAGAGTGGTTTCTAAAATTTTGGAAATGAGCATATTGAAATTAAATGCAACTATTTCGTTGAAAGCAATTTTTTTCGTTTATTAAAAATTCAACTTTGGAGATTGAAAATTTATCTCTTTCTGAAAAATAAATTTTGCATTCAAAATTAAAATGTTTAGTTGAAAATGCAACTATTTTTGCTGAAGTTTATTCTTTGTTGTTTGAAAATTCGAATATTTGTTTGAACAATTGTACTCTTTGATGCTTGGAAATTAAAATTTTTTTTTAGAAAAGTCATCTTTCTTGGTTGAAATTTAATTTTTCTTAAATGAAAATTAACTTTTTGTTATTGAAAATTAAAAAAAACTGTCTTATAAAAAAGTCGTCTTTTTATTTGAAAATTCAACCATTTGACTGAAAGTTGAGCAATCTGGTTGAAAATTCATCTTTTTGGCTTAAAAATTTATCTCTTTTGTTAAAAATTCACTAATATAATAAAAAATTGAATGATTATGTTGAAAATTAATCTATTTAATTGAGAAGTCATCTTTTATGGTCAAAAATTCAACTGACTTGTTGAACATTCGTCTTTTTAATCAGAAAATTCATATTTTTGGTTGAAAATTCATCTTTCTGTGTTCAAAATTAACTTTTTGTTGACAAACTTTGCAGGTTTCAAACGTTTCGTTTTCCAAACTCTAATGTTTGGTTGAAAATGTAGCTATTCTTGGTTGAAGTTTAATATTTTTCGTTTGAAAGTTCGCATCTTTTTTTTAGGAAAGTCAGAGTTCTTGGTTTAAAGTTATTCTTTCTTAAGTGAAAATAAATTTTTTTAAATGCAGTTTTTCATTCTGAAAGCTCAAATATCTTTTGGGTTAAAAATTATTTTTTTTTCGAACTTAAAAGTCAACTGTTTCTTGGAATCATAGAAATTTAAAGAGTTTCTTCTTGAATTCAATATGGCACTAACATCAATTTTATTTAAAAGAGTGTATTCCTCTTTAATGTTTTAAATGAATGAAGAGAAGAGTTCATCAACGGTATCGAATTTATATAAAAATTATAAACCTCGTTTCCTATATTGCATCAGAATGTCAGTTGAATATACCTGAAAGACATGTTTCTTAACAAATCTCGCAGCCTTTGAATTCTTTATCACACCTGCTAGTTCGCCGGAAGCAGAGGCGAGATTAATTCTGAAAAGAAAGAGTGACGAAGTAGGGGTTGAAGAACCAGAGGAGTATTACTAATTCGCGACTCTCGTAAATCTCGTCTTCGAACCTGAGTGGAGAGTATCTAGCCAATATTTATGGGGTACTATAAATAATAAAAGGGTATAGAGGGTGACATCCCGCTTTTTGCAGACGAGAAAAAGTCTCCGCGAAAGGGAAAGATTGTGGGGGAGGTTGTAGGAGGGAATCAGAAGTTGGATCGGTGAATTTTTCTCATCGTCGATTGCTTTCTCCAACACTCCCTCTCGGAGTGCGATAAATCTCTGAGGTTGGTAATTTAGGTGAAAAAAATGACCACCAAAGAGATGCTGTGCTTAGCATTTTCGAACTATCATCTCATTCCGGTAGCTGAATAACGTGGTGTTTAATCCAAGATTCCTACCTTACCCTTATCGAGAAGATTCGATAGAAGTAGTGGTTCGTGGCCGTGCTAAGTTTTTAGAAGAGTGGTTCGTGTCTGTGATAAGTTTCTCGAACATTCTAGATGATGTCACAAAATAAAATAGCGCAGTTGTGAGATATGAATTTGTGTAAATAGCTTCAAAGCTATTCTTGTTATCTCAATTAATTTGAAACGAATTTGTTGATGGATGGATTGTTTGGTTGATTTATCAAAAAAAAAGAAAGAAAACAATGCATTGGGTCAACAATGTAGTCTCTTGAATAAGCCAAACTTGGTTTGATCCAAGAAATTTTTTTAGCGGGAAAGACTGAAGTCTGCGATTAATATGTATGTTAGTGGTTGCAAAATAAAAAAAACGTTAGAAAACTGCGTATTTAAAAACAAATTGTCTTCCTAATCCTGTTATTTTTGTGAATAATAATTTTTCCATTTCTGTTTTTACCCCATAATGATGCTGAAGGGAACCCTTTTTTTTAAATATTCACGAGATCCCCATTTGATATAATAAATTTTTAATAATGAATGAAATCCTCTTTATAATCCTCCCTTTCGAAGAAAAAATTAGGTTGTATCTGCAATAGGGTATTTTTAGGTTTACAATTTTTTTATTTGTTTAGAGTGGCAGTAGAAGTGGCGAAGAGAACCTGCAAAGATCGTAAAATTCATGTGGGCAAATTCATTCGCATGTGGACTATAGTCCACATAAAGTGCAGCTGCATTAAAATTCCTGCAATAAATACTATTGTTATTTCCTATATCCAGGTTGCTCATGGCAGAGCTATAAAGGACTGTTTTTGCATTTTTTTTATTAAAGAAAGTAAAACAGGCCACTGGCGGGACTGTAAACTTTTCTTATCTAAAATTCTGTTCTATTAACACATTTATGGTTATGGCCTTTCTAAATATGAGTGATTAAAAATATTAAATTAAAAAGTATAAATGCATTAAATTAGTTATTATGTAACTAGTTTTTAGTCAAATTAAACTGATTCATATTTAGAGAGGTATCAGCAATCTAGACTAATTAATCCGAAAAAAATCCAAACCTCGGACTCACTTTTTTGAAAAATACAACTAACACAACTTGAATTCATTCCTTGATAAAACTATTTTTTCCCTTTGTCTTTAAACATATTTTAAAATTTCTTTGCTAAATTGTCTAAAATATTATATCCGCCATCTGGAAAATTTAATTTTCCACAAAGATTTCAAAATTCGGAAGCTGTGAAGACTGAACAATTTGATTGAAAATTTTTGTGATTTGTTGTAAATTCTTATTCTTTCGTATGAAATCTTTTTTTTTTAACTGCTTGGTTGCAAGCTTAACTACTTTGTAAAAACTGCGTTTTATTAGTTGAAGATCCTTCTGCTTGTTTGCAAATTCAACTATTATTGAGTTAAAAATAATGTTTCAACTCTAAATTCAATTTTTTTTTTGTAAATTCGTCTTTTTTGCTTACATGTTCAATTATTTTCTTGATAATTCTTCTTTATGGTTTGTAAATTCTATCATTTTTGTAGAAAATTCAACTATTTGGGTAAAAATGAACGTTCTGGTTTGAAAATTGAACAATTTGGTTAAATGTTTTTTTCTCTCTTGCATGCAAAATATTTTGGAATATAAATCATTATAATAATTTAGGAAGCATTCAGCTATATAATTTCTAATTCACCTACTTTGCTACAAATTTAATAACTTTGTTAAAACTTCAACTATTTTGTTAAAAAGTCATCTTTGTATTCCGAAAATTCAACAGTGTCGTTAAAAATTAAAATATTTTGTTAGAAATGTAATTTTTTGTTGGAAATTTCAACAACAGTGTTACATAATCATCCTATTGACAGAAAATTTTACTGATTTGTTAAAAATTCTTTTTTTCTTTGGTAAAAGAGTTCTTAGTTGACGAAGATTTTCACTTCTGACATTTTCTTTTGAGAATTTATCTTTTTTGGTTGAAAATATAGCTGCCTGGTTAAACGTTGAATTTTTCATTAAAATTGATTTTTTTTAAAGACTCCACATTTCAGTTGAAGAATCAACTATTTGAGTGAAAATTGATTTTTTTTTTTTAATTTCATTGTTTGATTTTAAATTCATCTTTCTCGATCGAGGATTCAACTATGTGGTTACAAATTCACCTATTTTGTTGGATATTTAACTATTTTGTTCAAACCTTGTCTTTTTGGATTTAAAATTCAACTAATTAAATTGTTTGTTCCTTAAAAATGCAGCTGGCTGGTTGAAAATTTATTTTTGTGGATCGAAAAATTCAACAATGTGATTAAAAACTCAACTATTTTGTACAAAATTGATCATTATTTTGTTGAAAATTCAAATCTTATGTTAAAAGGGCCATCCTTTTGTCACAAAATGCTGTTTTGTACAAAAAATGTACTTTTAGCCCTAAAACTCAACCTTTTTGCTGAAAATCCCTATTTTTGTATGTTTGTATGTTTTGTGTTTTACTTTAGGTTTCTTTAAAATTAAACTAAACGGCTCCTTTTTCGTATTTAAGGGATCCATAGGATTTGAAAGAATTTTATCGGACTTCAAACCTTTTTGGATATTTAAAAAAAGGTTTCAAACGCATCTAAAACAAATTTAATGGCACAGAAAAAACTGGAGGTACAAAATGTTGCATGTTCCAACCTCGCTTTTACTATGCCTAATATTATTTCTTACCCTTAATTTTTTCAGTTAGGTGGTGTATCCTGTCTATGAGATTGTTAAAATAGTTAACCCCTTCAATTAATATTTTAAAAATTGCAAGAAACTATTCTGTAATTGGTTTTCAAAATCTGTGCTACTATTGGGAATGGTAGCCGATTCGTTCGCTATCTGCTGCCGAAAACGGGAACTAGAAAGAGCAGGTAGCATTTTGAAGATGCATTTTAATTTGTGCCTAAAAGTGTATTTACGTTTGTTTTATCACGTTTAAAACATTTATTGAATACTAAAAATAAATCTTTATCCTAAACAAAGCGTTGTAGTTCGACTACAACATGATATATAAGTTTCAATGCATTGTAAGCCTAAATGTACTGTAATTAATTTATATAGCGAAAAATTGTATCCTAATTATGCAAAGAATATGAATAATAGAGGATTGAAATTGAAATACGAATTCTTACCTAACTTTTCGGTCAGATTTTATATACTAAATATTTCTTTTTTAAATTAATAAAAACTCACTTTATGTTCATTTTTTCTTCGCAAGATGTTTATATAAGTTTATGATAGATTAAAAATTACAATAAATAGTACAATAGTTGTTTAAAAAAAACAAAAACATTTCAGTCAAAAAATGTGTTTTTTTACTGTATAAGATGTAGATTTGATTTGAAACACTTTGTTTTCGATAAAGACTTATTTTGAGTTCGTAATAAATACTTTAAACTTCACAGAAAAAATCGTAAAACAATTTTTTGCACAAATTAAAAAGCATCTCTAAAATCGTACCCATTCTTTGTAGTTCTGATTTTTGTCACCAGGCGGTGCATTTTAGTTTAACCATTCCTGTTTGACACTATTATGAATTTCTCAAATGTGTCTGAGTCCTGTAAGTCCAACATTTGTACACATTGGAGTGGGCGTAACCAAACTCAATTAATGTAACAGTAACGCTCTGTCGGAAGGTTGGCGTAAGGTGTTCGTGAGTCGAGGAGAGTTCAAAGGTCGTATGTGCCCCTCGTGAAAACAATCCTGTATACACTCCGCCATGTAGAGCTAGCAAGCAGACTTTGAAGACATGTATATGTTCACGTGCAAATAACTATATGTATGCACAAAGGCTTACGATCTAAGCAAAATGGAGGAAAGTACGGTTATAGTGCAGGCTAAAACTCGAGGAAACCCTGCAACAGCTTCGCGGCTCTCGAGCACGTTTGTTAATTAAGGCTAATTAATTAAGGAGCCTTGGTGTGTCCGGTCGCCACGACTAGTTCCTTCCTTCCTTCCTGCCTTTTATGACGCATAAGGCCCCGTAGGATTCAAACGACACGATTCCCTACTTCTTCAATTTCAAATCTAATTGATAAAAAGCTTCGTCTTCTTTGACGGAGTCCATTTATCTTTCTTATACATTTCTTATACGAAAGGTACACATTTAACTGAACTAAATGTACATTTATAATTGCATTTTAGGAGATAAAAATCTTCGTTCAAAATTATCCTCATTGCTCATTAGGATTTCGTAGCCCTGGGTAGAAACCCTTATAGTTTCGGTCGAGTGTCTGGCCGTCGATCTTAGTTTATAAGGGGTGTTGTGGGGGGAAATAATGGTTGGGAAAGTAGGAGAAGTGACAGAAAATTAGGAGAGGGGCAGTAGGGGAAGTGAGGGAAAGTAGGGGATGAGAGTATGGCGAAATTAAAAGGAAATGACCAGAGGAAAAATGAAGAGAAATGCAGGCGGGAGTAGTAGGAAAAATCGGCGGAAATAAGAAGAGATGAAGTAATAAGGTATGACGGGAAGGGAAATGAGAGCTGGAAAAGTGGGGGAAATGAAGGGAAATAAGGGAAAGTAAAGGAAGATAAGGGGAGTGGAAATAGTAACGACGATGACAAATAAGGAAAAAGAAGTAGGGAAGATAATTACAAATAAGGAAAAAAAAGTAGGGAAGACGATGACAAGTAAGGAAAAAGAAGTATGAAAGATGATGGGAAATAAGGGGTGGGAAATGAGGTACTCTCAAGAAAAATAAGGAGAGGGAAACTGATAAGATATTATGGGGAAATGAGGTGTGAGGAAGTAGGAGAAGTCTGGGAGAAATAATGGCAGATATAGTAGGGGGAGTGAGAAGAGAGAAAATTAGTGATGAGAAACGAGGGGAAATAAGGGGGGGTAAGTGAGAAAAATAAAGGCAGAGGGAGTAGGTCTAATGAAATACGGGAAAGTAAGGGAGGGTAAGTGAAAAAATGAGGGAATGTGAAGTAGCTGAAATGCAGGAAGTGTAATTGGTGAAAATAAGGAAAGAAGTATTGGAGGAAATGCGACCAGATAAAGTAGGGGAAGCGAGGGGATATATCGGGTTATAACTGTTTTATTGAATATTCGTCTTTCTAACGGAAAAAATTTGTTCAATAAAAAGTTTAGAACTCAGGCTGGGAATTTTGGACGGGTACCAAAATTTTATAAAAAGTGAAAGCCTCCTTCTTTGAATATTTACAAGATATTTCAATACTACGTACAAGAAAAATCAAATAAAAAGGCCTGGACTGTCTATAATGTTTGAATAAAGCAAAAACATTGTGGAGACTCTAAAATGTCTAAGGGAGTCTGGGAAACAGTAAAGAGGCAGCAAATATAATTTCCAATACAGTCTGGGAAAATGTAAAGGGTTCTAAGCAAATAAAAAAAGTCGTACTGCAAAGCAAAACAACGGATTTGTAGTTTTTTAGGTCCTTATATACTAACCAGCTAAATTCTCACCACTTGTGAGAAACGACCAGTGCCGGGCCAAAAATTGGTTGTGCCCCAAGTAATATTTCATTTTCTTACTTCAATGTGGAATATTTGTTTGACATGTTTTATTTAATTGGTACATTATAACTTTTAATTTAATTATTTTTAATGTTAAGAATATTTTATTTAATGTGAATTTACCTGAAATTTATTACTGTATATTCGCGTCAAAAGTTCAGTACACATTTACTTTGGCTTCTTACTTAAATTTTGTATGGTAAATTTTTTGGTTAGCAAACTCATCTTCTCGGATTAAAAGTTCATCTTTGGTATAAACTTGATCCTTTATGTTTGAAAGTTAATTCTTTTGAATTTAAAAGTGTAGTATCTCTTGATCTCTTTTGATTAAAAATTTAATTTGGTTAATAATTGAATTTATTTGTTAGAAGTTTAACTATTCCGTTAAAAAGTCATCTTTTTTTGATCGAAAATTCAACTGTTTTGTAGAAAATTCGTCTTTTTTGCAAGAAAGTTGGTTAAATTGAAAATGCTACTATTGTATTTTTGATCCAGAATTAATTTTTATCTGGTTAAAAATTCTACGATTTGTTTGAAAATTTAACTTTTTTGTTAAACATTAGTGTATTTTATTACAAGATTCATCTACTTTTGATTCTAAAATTCATCTTTTATGGTTCAAAAATATTTCTTCTTATTTGAAAAGTCTAATATTGTATTTTGGGTCCAAAATTTATCTCTTTTCGTTAAAAACTGTACTATTTGGTGCAAAATGTTATTATTTTGTGGAAAATTGAAATATTTTGTTAAATAAGCATCGTTTTTTTTATCAAAACTTCTACATGTGTCTTCTGAAAAATTTCTGAAAATTTTCTCATAAATGTCTCTTTTGCTTGAAAGTTCGACTTTTTCGTTCTTAGTGCAGTTTTTTGGTTCCAAATTAAGTAAATTGATGGAAAATTCAACTGTTCAGTTAAAAATTCATCTTTCTTGTTTAAAAATAAACTTTTTATTTAAAAATTGATCTTTAAAGATTTAAAAGTCAAACGATTTTTAAACGTTAAAGTGCGACTTTCAAACTTAACAGCTCAACTCTTTTGTTCTTAATTCGTCTTTATGGGTTAAAAATGTACCTTTTTTCCTTTAAAATGCGACCACTTTGTTGAAACTGAAATAGATTTTAACATAAAATGTTGGGAATGTGTCCTTGCGAACATTGAGCGTCACGTGAGTACCGGCCTAACCCTACGAGTGATGTACGATACTTTATTTTTTATCTGCGTGTTATGAGATTTTAGAGCCGTCTGAAAAATAATTCTTGGTGTTTATAACATGTTTGTTTGTGAGAACATGCGACTCACGTGGCATTAACCTGCTTGGCTGTGATTGGTAATTTCGTGTGGCGCGAAATTTGAAAATGTTTCGTTTCGAGGTTTTCGAAACAAATAATTTTTTCTCCTATTTTCTTAAAAGAATCATCCTATTTCCTCTGTTTTCAGATCATTTTAGTCTGAGAAGTCTGAAATCACATTAACAGTACTTAACATTATATATTTTACCTTTAAGTTATCAAATGTTCAATTCCTTCCAAAACTTATAAATTGAATTGAACTTATAAATTGAACGCTTAAAACCCAAACTAAAATAAAAGAATTTTTGATCGGAAAACCGGGAAATAGCCTGGAATTTTTTGTTTTGATTGAGTGACCATCCGGAATTTAATATTCTAAACTTTCAACTTCATATCTCATTTCGTTTATGTGGGTATTTGCACCTGAAAAATGCGCTTTAAAATATATATTACTTAACAAAATTGGTAAGTTCTGCAAGCATTAAGCAAAATTTCAATTCATCTATAAGTTGCACAGAGAATAGCGTACTTCACTTTGTTTATTGTTTACCTTACTGTTACCATGTTATTGTTTTCATTGCGCTAACCTGTGCCTCTATTCAATGTTCAAATCATTATCCATACATTAGATATTCAAAACTGAACCCGACTGCATAATATAGCTTGTGCACACAAACAGGTCTAAAGTCATCAAAAGAAAAAAAGAGGCGCTCATTATTCACGAGGTGCTGATACTATCCAATTTCGAAATTTGTGGACTTTTCCCCGCTTTTCCCTGAACAATTTTTCATTTTCCTTGGTTAAATTTATTTTAAAACAGTAAAAACATAAATTCCATCAAAGGAAAAATGGGATTTTTTAAAACAAATAGTTTCATTCCCAACCTAGGTGGTATAAAACACTTTCTTTAAATTGATATTCAAACATTAAAATATTTAATTTTCATCAAAGAAAAAAGTTACCTTTTTAACAAGATCAATAAACTTTCAACGAAGGTATTGCATTTTTTGATAGAAAAAATTAGTAACTAATATGATAAACCTCTAACGAAAAAATGAATTTTCAACCAAATAGTTAAAATTTCAACCCAAGAGATTAATTTCCTACCAAAAAGACCAATTTTCATTAAAATGCATGAAGTTTTAAGTAAGAAGTTTATTTTTCAACCAATAATAAAACAGTTACATTTTTAGTTAATTTGCGAACCAAAAGGATAATGTTTTAATTGATAAGGTTAATGTTCAACAAAAAGAGACGAATTATCAACAAAATAATTTATCTTTCGAATAAAACAGATAAAGCAGCTTCAATTATAATAGTTAAATTTTCCATAACATTTTTTTTAAAACTAAATGTAATAAATTTTTAATAAATATATAGTTAAGTTGTCAAAGAAACAGGTGAATTTAATGTGTAATAGATACGTTTTCGAAAAAATATTGAATAATTAAATTTTTAGTGAGAAACTTAATTGTTAACTAAGTAAAATAAATTCTCAACGACGAAGATACGTTTTCAAACAAACATCGAATAGTTCAATATTCAATTACAAAAATAATATTCAACCAAAAAATAATAATTTTTAACAAAATAGTTATATTTTATAGAAAAAAAAAATAAAGAAAATAAAATGATGAATTATCAACTAGAAAAATGATTGTTAGGAAAGCAGTTTGATTTTCAAGTAAGTAGTTGAATTTTCAAATAGACAGATAAATTTTCAACAAAAGAAATTAAGTTTCTATCGAGAAAGATAAAGTTTTCACAAAAAGTGCAACAGTTATATTTTCAGTAAAAAATGTATCAGTTTTTGAAACGAAAATATAATTTTCTACAAGAATAGAATATTAAATTTTCAGTTAAAAAAAATATTTTAAATAAGAAAAAAGATTTTTTAAGAAACTGGTTCAATTTTTTTACAAAGAAATCAATTTTGTAACAAAAAGATCATTTTTTAACTAATAAGATTACTTTTTTACTAAAGCAGATGAATTTTCACCTAAAACAAATAATTTTCTAATTTAAAATAGAATAGTTTAATTTTCTGTAAAAAAATTAATTTTTAAGGAAATAAAATACGTTTTTACTGAAATGTATAGATAAATTTTGAACCGAACAAATTAATTTTCCACGAAAAAGATCAATTTCAAGCGAAAATAAAATAGTAAAATTTGCAGGAAAAAAGTAAATTAAAAAAAATTTTTTAACAAAACAGTTCCGTTTCCAAGTAAGTATTTTAATTTTTAATCAATAGCGATGAATTTTAGAATAAAAATTGCATAGTTGATGTTTCTACTAAAAAAGATTTTAATTTTAAAACCAAAAGAGTTCAATTCTAATCAAAAGATGCATCTTTTAATTCTGTATTTTCATGACCTCTAGTAAATCCTTTACTAACGTGTTTTTCTTCAAATTCAAACATCGGATCTAAAATTACTTTTTTTTTTGAGTAACCTTTTGGTTTTTTTCTCTATTATGTAAGATTCGAGGAAAAATATATTTGCACACCTTTGATCGTAAAAGAGAATGTATGTCGATTGCACCACCCAATTGCGTGGAACCTCTAGTCCTCGAAAACCAGTAACACATAAAACTGAAATGGGATTTTGGAAAGGGCTTTCATGTCATGAAGTTACTCGACGTAACAACCGTGTATTTTTTCGATGGAAGGAAATTTTCGAAGAGGTGTTAACATCTAGTCTGAAATTGACATTTTTATAGTGTTTGAACTTTACCGCTTTTTATTTCTGTTTTTTAAAACTTATTGGTGGGTAAAAATAAAAAATGGAGAATGTTGTATCCCCGGAATACTATAAGCTTCTGTCCAAAGGTATAAATTTAATTTAATTTAATTTAATTATTTTTATGAAGTTAAAAATCTTGAAAATTACGACAAATAAAGGTAATTTTAAATTCTCCAAGATTGAGAATTGTCTAGTGCATTAACTTAATATTCCTAGCGGAAGTGGCATTTGTCAACTTGATGTCGAGATGGACAAAAAAAGAAAAGCAGAGAAAAAGAATAAAAAAGAATAAAACAATGAAGGCTACAAACAAATTAGGGATAAGGCTTTGTCAATTCTAGTTACTTTTTACTTTTATTTTTGCTATGTGCTTTCTTATATTTTATCGAGTCACTGGAGACTATCTACCCTAGCTTTTTGAACTTTATCGACTGTCTCCACCCAATACTCTTTCTACAGAATCCCTGATTATCCACTAGAATATTCTATTCTCCAATTATTTGTTTTCTGTTTAAACTTTTTCTCTGGCTTCATTCCGATTATTTTACGATTAGCCACGGACTAAGGCAAGAACGTAATGAGTTAACGATCATATCTGGATGCCTGATGATCTTTTAAAAATATCTGGCCAACATTGAATGCACAGTCATCAGGTATTTGTAATAAAAATTGTGCACCATGCCCGAGCCTGGGGCTTTCCAGTTACTTGCCCTTTACAAAACCGTTGAAATCCAATATTGCTGGTGTCAATGTCCCAATATTTCAAGTGTGGATGATTTTAGTAACATGGTGTGTCAGCTTTCTGGTTCTATTTCCTTTTTTATATTGAGTCAGTTGGCCCAATTTGCTTCTTACCTTGCTGAAATTTGTATCTTACCTGATTTTCCATGGTGGATCTCGTTCTCTTCATGGGCAAATACAATATTTGTTGGCCGAGTTCTACAGACCAACTTTCAAACGACTGCCACACTTGCTAAATAAATAAGGGTTTGTACCATATAATGCATTTGTAAAACCTTGTTGTTTAGGTGGTCTATTAGTCCCCGCAGTTTGTGTTGATTCTACGCCTTTAAATTTTTGTAATCCACAACCAAAATGCCTTTCACGTTCCTGGAGTTTTATTTGGAGGTTTCTCCATTTGCATTAACGTAAACGTGGTTCTAGTGGTTTCGGAATTTGATCTTCGTTAGTCCTGGCACCTATGCCTTCAGCTTTAATTAGGTCCTCGTTATTTTTACCTTTCAGACGGATTTACTCAATAGGAGTTTGCTGGTCCACCTCCTGATTGTAGCTAGTGCAACAGCCGAAAAAAGTCTGTTGACAGATATTAAGCATATTTGGTCTCCTAGATTCTTTTTCTTAATTTGTGTGGTATGTCCGTTTTAAAGCCTTACTGGTTACTGACTCTCTGCTTCTGATTCTGATTAAATAAGGTCATCTGCCTCTAGAGGCTGGGAATGTACTATATTATTATGAGGTTGCCCAGGAACATCAATAGCATAATGATATTCTAATGCTTTACTGACCGCCGCTTGATCCTTTAATACAGCCTCCTGTATCTGTGTTCATAATGGATTTTTTTTCGTGTCGAATCAACCTGTCGTTTAATCTCCATTGCCCGATCTTCTGAGATAAGTAGATTATTCCTTATGTCCTTCGCCTCAGCGATAAAATCAATAACTACAATTTCCTGTACATTAGGTTACTTTGCAGCAAAGTTCATCCTTTTTGTATCCCCTTTCGATTTTACTTTTAAACTTCGCGATTTCATAATCGAGATGCAACAATTCTTTCATTGTGCTATTCCAGGATGCCGTCCAACATTATTTCAGTTAGAGCTGGTGTCTTCAAATTTCCATAGCTAGCCAAAGCATACACAACATCCAGAGATGATCCTTTCTGAATAAAAGTTTTTTAAATGGGAAAATGTTATTTCTGAAAAAATCAGTAGGGAACGTACTTATATTATGCAAAGGCTCAATGGGGGAAGGGGGAGGTTGAGAAAACTTGATACGATTTGTTACGGCTGTGGGTGCTTCATTCATGTACTTAATTATTGCAATTTCGGAAAAACTTTCTCCTCAAGATTACCTTTTTAGTTATAAATTTTATTATTTGGTTAAAAAATTAACAATTTCCTTAAAAAGACACTATTTTTAATGCAAATTAAAGTGTTGTTAAAAATTTAGCTCTTTTTGTCGAGCATTAACCTTTTGCCTAAAATTTATATTATGTTGCTGATAAGTCAACTGAAATTTTTTTTGAATGAAAACTATTTTTTCTGCCAATTTTACTTTTTGAATTATAAGTTCATATTTATCCCTATAAATATGGCATATTTCTAGAAAAATAAAACTGTTTTGTTGATAAGTAAAATATCTCTTAGAAAATTTACTTTTTGTTTAAAATTCCTATTTTTGTGTTTGAAAAGTCAAGTGAAATCTTCTTAAATAAAAAGTCAACTCTTTTTTTTTGAAAGTTTGTCTTTTTTATTTTAAAATTAACCTGATTTAGCAGAAAATACATCTTTCTTGGTTAAAAATGCAACTGTTTGGTTGAAAATTCATATTTTTTGGTTAAAATTTCTGCTGTTTTAATGAAAATGTAACTATTTTGTTAAAAATTTACTTTTTATTTAAATTTAATATTTTCGTGTTTTTTGTTAAAAATTTACTTGTTTTAGTGCGTAATAATAGTTTTAGTAAAAATTTCATCTGAATTGGATAAAAATTCTATTTGGTGTTTGGTACTATTTGGCAGAGAATTAAACAATTTTTTTTATTTGATGTGTTAAAAATAATCTTTTCAGTCGATAATTTAACGGATTGGGTAAAGTAAATTGAAGACATGAGAATGACAAGTACATGATGACCATTTAAAGAATTGGCTTCAACTAAATAGTTAAAATTTTTTTTTATTGTAGGCGTATGTCATCGTTCTAAACTGTAACTGCTTAGTCTAAGATCAAAGATGCATTAGTTTCGTAAAAAATTAATTTTTTCTAAAAAGTCATATTTTCGTTTGAAAATTCAATTTTTGTTGACATACTTTTTGTAGAATTTAGCTTTTCAGGTTGAAATTTAAACATTTATGTTCAAAATATAATTATTCAGTTGAAAATTCAAGTATTTTATTAAAAAGTCATTTTTTATAGTTGAAAAAACATGTTTTTGTTTAAAACAATTAATAAATATAAATAAATAAATAAATTTTAGATTTAAAAAAAATTTATTTTGGTATTTCAATATTAATGATCAAGGAAAATTAAATTTAGTGAAGAAAAAATAAGCGAATTTTGAAAATGAAGTTCTCGGAAGTTACGGTTTACCCAATCCGTATCCGAAACGTATCCGTTACGTAATTTAAGCACAGCCTCCTATCTTTTTCACCGTTCAAAATCGGAAAATTATAAGTATTGTGAACCGTTCAAGTTCAATTGTTTTTAGAAACTTGAAATCAAGTGAATGAATGAATTGGAAAATTATTATTATTATATGAAAATAATTATCGGAAAAATGATATCAGTGCAGTAGCTGTTAGAATCGCTTTCTTGTATTGTTTGGTCACGTGCCAATTGTCTCAAATCGATTCTATCGCCGTGTTCATTTAACATTTTCGCACGTTGTGCCTTACACAGAGAGTTATCAGACCACGGTTTTACGATGAAATTTACGTGATTTCCAATACAAAGCTAAAGTCAGTTTTATCGCGCTATTTCCGATTGTAAGATGGCGTTGCCTGCCTGACAGTAGACGAATAAAAAATCGGGTCGTGGGGTCGTTGCAACGATTCACGTGACTTTCTGCTCCAGAGCTATAAACTTGAGACTTTACCTCGTCTCAAGAAATTGAACAGTTCTTTTTTTAAGTTTCTCTATTCTGCATGTGAATAAGGAAATTTTATCGTTAGCAATGTATATCACTGCTTTCGATTGAGGAATAAAAAGTAGCATTCATTTCCTATTGGCTTTACTTTTTATGGTCAATCTTATTCGTTTAAGTGTACGAATACTTATTTAAATGTTAATCACTATTCGATAATTTTCTCTAACTTTTGTTAGCAGGCTTTTCTAACGATGGTAGTGATATTTCGGTAGAAGAGGAATTTACTTTTACATACATCCAAGATCGTTTTCTAAAATCTCTTTCTAAATCTTTCAAGACTTTTTGATACTTCCGTATCTCTTTATCGTTGCTGCGTAAACCGTACGGTCGTATCCGTTCCCGGAACCCGGAAGCTTGAGAACGACCATTAAGCTTTATTCCCTGTCGGATATGAGCATCAAAGACATTCTATTCGCTGCTTGTCAAAAGACATCAATTCAAAATACCTCTGCACATATGAATTGCCGTTTCATATTTTTTTACATAAATTATATTTCTGGCGAGCGGAAAATTGAAAAAATTTGATTTGACTCACTAAATGTATTCCGAAAGATCTTTTTTTTTATTTATTTTATTTATTTTATTATATAACCCTAGATAAAAATACAATATAACTTCACCCTTTCCTTTTAAGTTTTATCTAATTTTTGCATAAATATATTAAAAATAATTTTCTGTTTTATTTCAAAGCTATTTTTCAGTAGGAACACTTCTATTTTGTTTAAAATTCACAAGATCAATTTGTATGCGTCTAGCAAAGAAAACCTAGCAGGGTGCGTCATGTTAACTTTATCTGGCTTACCCACGGGTTTACTCAGCGCGACTAAAGGTAGGAAAGATTTTTAGGTATCCATTTTTTATTGCAAAATTGAGGCTGCACTTCAACTTCAACTCGCTCCGAAAGAAAAAGTTCTTTTTATTTTAAGATAATATATAAAAACAATATCCTTCAAACTGTTCTTAAGATAATGTGCAATTTCAGATTTATTTATTTTGCTAAATGAAAAAGTTATACATTTTGTTGGTAATCAGTGTCAAAATAACGTTAGACAATTTTCAAACGCTTCGTTTATCGAGGGAATTTTGAGTAAGCCCAAGCTTTCAGCTATTAGAATGCTTAGTAGGATATAATTAAGTTTTCTGAAAAGTTTTACCCTAATTGAGTTATTCGTTAACAAAATAGGAGCATTTTAATAGCATTGATCGAGTGCGTGATAGGTGACAATTTCGGAGTCTCGACCTGCTCGACCACAGGCCTCACCTCTGGACTGAAATTATTTTAGTCTATTTATTTATTTACACTATTAAGTTAAAATTTAAACATCAAACCACAATAAATTATTTATTTGTCAGGGCAAAATCATTAAATGTTTATATCATACATTATATATACGTATTTACAGGATGATTACAAACATTCAGAAATGTTTTCTACTAAAAGAGATGAGTTTTTAACCAAAATTATGAATTTTCAACAAAAAAGATTAATTATCCACCGATAACTTATTTTTTTCTTAAAAATTTCGTAGAACTTTATTTTACTGGTTTTTATTCAAACTAAACTTGTTAATAATTATACTACTAATGAGATAAAAATGTTTTAGAAGATTTATTTGCTTAGGAGCCAAATACAATGTTCTCTAATTTTTAAGAGATGTGTAAAAATTTCCTAGCTAATCTTAAAAATGAATTGAAGATGCCCTCGTTTTTTACATTATGTTTCTAATGTAACCCTATTTCAAGGAAATTGTATGCAAACAAAGTGGTATTCTAACGGGCTAAATAGCGCGGTGCAACCGGGCTCCGAAGTTATCGGCCCTCACGTGCTTGGTCAATGCTATTTGAATAATCCTATTTTCTTAACGAATAATTCAATTAGGGTAAAACTCTTTAAAAAACTTAATTATATCCTACTAAGCATTCTTATTGCTGAAAGATTGGGCTTACTCAAAATTCCCTCGATAAACGAAG
>JAAAKG020039773.1:0-19073 GCA_010014905.2 Druon quercuslanigerum
AAGCAGTGGCAACGGGCCCCTGCTTCTAGGACTCGAAGAGTGGGGAGGATGAAAGATCCTTTGACATTCTTGTTACACATGTCTATAAAAAAACAATAAAGAGGACAAAGATATTAACGTGGCACCAAATATTTCGTATTTAACTTTTATGTTAACTAATAACCGTAAAGAATTGACAGAGGAATCTGAGGAAGCCATAATAAAAAAGGACAAAATGCTCATTGACATAGGTTCAGAAATAATATGCATACCTAAAGAGTTTCTTAATGGAAAAAAGAGAGGTTCAGCCGATTTCCACGTCATATTTTCCAAATGATTGTCTATAAATCAAATTCACTGTCGGTAAAATAGAATATTCGCGAAAAATAAGAATGGATCAGCGGGGAGCAGAAGGGGGATTTCCCCCCTTACCTGAGTTTCGTGGATGGCCGAATCCGAATCTACAGAGATTCAAGCAGAGGAGAAGGACAAGCAGGTGAATTACATCTCAAAAACCAAATAAATGCACCAAATCAAATACCAAATCCTGGGGGACAACCAAATGGTGATTCACTAAGTAATCAACAACATTTTAATGCAATGATGAATCAGAATGCAGCTCTACTCCAGAATTTGGCGCAGAACCAGAGAGCGCAGACGTTTCACTACAATATATTGCCCGATTTGTCTCACAACATTGCTGAGTTTACGGTTTTGGAAGGAACCGCAGAGGCCAAGGCCTGGTTAAAACAGTTGGAATCGACTGCAGCTTTGCACAATTGGACTGAAGCCGTTGCCATCGAAACGGCTAGATCGCACTTGAAGAAGGCTGCTAAAAATTGGTATCTCAGTCGTTTGGATACAATAGTTAATTGGGGACAATTTGTTCTTCAATTCAAAGCAACTTTCATGGCTGAAAATCTCTGACGGAAATGTGGAAGGCGATGGTAGATTGAAGTAAGCGACAAAGTGAAGATACGCAAGAATACTTTTTCGACAAAGTTCGGTTGTGCAAGGAACTGGGATTAGGTTTTACTGAGATTAAAACTCAGCTGGCAGTTGTCTTGTGGTCTCGAAAGCTAAGCTCCGTTATCGTATCTCAAACTTATCTCGATCAGGACGATTTACTGCAAAATATCTTGAAGCTTGAAGAGTTGAAATCAGCTGGGAAGCAGCGAATTGCTTCGAAACGTGATTCTACAGGATCATCGGGGGATAGGAGGGAAAGATCAACGGTTACAAGTTCGTCACCAATGCAGAAAGAAGGTCCACAGCAAAACTCCAGTGAAAGTTGAGACTTTAAGAGTTCAGTTTCAAGTAGCGAGTATTTTCGTTGCCACGAAAAAGGTCACAAAATGTTCTGGTAGGAAATGCGTATTTAAAAGGGTTGATTGATACTGGAAGTTCAGATTGTACAGTTAAGGCTTATGTGGTGATTGAAAAAGGATTCCGAATAACTCGTATTCCTAGTGACCTTAAAGGTTTTGGTCATGACGGAAATTACGTAAAATCGAGTGGTATTATTCGAGAAAGCGTAATGGTAGATTCTTGCGGTGGGGAAAATATCGTTTTCAGAATTGTGCCTGACAATGTTCAAAAATATGAAGTGTTAATAGGTCGTAATTTCATTGATTTACCAGAGATTGTTAATTACAAGGTAGATGACAAGTTGGAATTTTTAAACCGTAACAATTTCAATTTTCATTATGAAATGTTTCAGAAGTCTACTAAACCAGATTTGACTGAAGTGACATCTGCGGATTCGGTATCATTAAAACCGGCATCGATCAATTTTGTTAGAATGCATTTATATGAAGGCGAGCTTGAACTGCGTGTTATAAATGATTCAAAAGAAGATTTTAGAGTAAAGAAGGGAGATCCCATCGCGAATTGTGCCATGTGCCTTGAGAAAAACGTTCCTAAATTAGAGTCGAGAAAAGGTCCGGTTTTAGAAAGCGAATTAACTGTTAGCGAAAATCGTTCTTCTGAACAGAAGGGCGATGTGCTTAATCTTTTAAATAAATATCGTCAGTGTATCGCAAAAGAGATTACGAAAATTGGTTGCACCGATTTAATACGCATGTACATTCAGGAGAAACCCGGAACGGAACCCCCTTATTCTAAACCGTATCGAGCAGGAACCAAATTGGGAGAGTTGATAACCACTTATAAATCAGTCGGTCTCGCGACGGAGACTGATTCTCCATATGCTAGCCCCTGCCTTTTAGTGAAGAAATCAGATGGATCTCATAGGCTTGTTGTTGATTACAGACGTTTGAATAAGAATACCGTCAGATTAAACTATCCTATGCCGAATTTAGACGATGGTTTAGAGGAAATGCAATGTGCAGTACTATTCACCATTTTGGATCTCGCTCACGGTTACATGCAAATACCCCTTTCCGAAAATTCGAAAAAGAAAACTGCGTTAATTACCCAAGATGAAACAGGCCAGTTCGAGCGTGCGATGTTTGGGTTAATGAATGCTCCGTTTTATTTCAATAAATTGATGAACAAGATTTTTGGTCCATTCGGAAATAAATTGGCATTAATTTATTTTGACGACATCCTAATTTTGGCTAAAACGTGAAACGAGATGATGATCAAATTGGAGAAAGTTTTACAACTTCTTTCTGATGCAGGCCTTACTATGAATATTAGTAAATGTAATTTTGGAATGGATGAAGTCGAATATCCTGAGTTTGTAAGTAGTAGAAAAGGAATAGAGCCGGGTCGGGAAAAATAGCGGACCAATACGTTGGTCCGCTAATTGATCTGTTAAAGTCGGCTCAACAGTTTCAGTGGTGGGAGCGTGAGCAAACGTGCTTTGAAAATGTCAAGCAAAAATTAGCAAATTATCCGATTCTGGCAGTTTATAATCCGAAAGCTGCTAAAAATGAACTGCATTTTCGATGCGTCATATGAAGGCTTAGGTGCAATGCTTTTGCAAACTAATGAATATAACAGGTTGCATTTAGTGTACGCGGAAGTAGAAGAACGTCAAATGTCGAAAGGTCGTACCATTCCAGCAAACTCGAGTTGTTGGCAGTGGTTTGGGCCGTCGACAGGTTTCGCCCCTTCCAAATAGGAATTCGTTTGGATATTTTATCTGATTGTCAAGCTTTAGTGTACATCAACACCTTCAAAACAAAGAATTCGCAAATAATCCGTTGGTTAGGTTTGTTAGGCGAATATGATTTTGACATTTTCCATAAAAAAGGTGAGCTCATGAATCATGTAGACGCTCTCTCACGAGCCCCAGTTGAATCGATTGAAAATCAGTTATCAGACGCAACCATGTTTTCCGTTTCGGTTCATGAGGATGAAATTCTGTTATATCAGCGAAGCGATGAAAGCTTGAATCGAAAGATTAAGATTTCAGAAAAGAAAGTAGCTGATCGGACACGCCGCGAAAAACGCGAAGTAAAAGATTACGTTTTGATGAATGGAATGTGGCTTAAAATCGATCATGTACGAGAATGGGAGTTGTATGTAGTTCCGCCTGCGATGCGTAAAGCTATAATGATTAAATACCTTGATTTCTCGAGCCATTTTGGCGTAGACAGAACCGTAGCTCAACTCAAAGAATATTATTATTTTCCGGGCGTACGACGTTATGTCAGAAGGCACATAAGTGCATGTATTGAGTGTATCCTGTCAAAGAATAAAGTAGGTAGACAGGCAGGAAAACTCCATATTATTTCTACAGGAAAGCGACCTTGGGAAATTACTCACATCGACCATTTAGGGCCATTTATAACATCGAATGGAGGAAATAAATATATTTTAGCGGTGATTTGCAACTTAACTAAGTTCACGAAATTGTATGCGGCGAAAGACGTCAAATCTAAATCAACGATTAAAAACCTTGAAGAGTTTGTAAATCGATCTGGAGCGCTTACTTTGAGGACTTTGAGGGAAGAAAGTGGGACGTAAATTTGCTTAAACTCAAACGCGATTTGAATTCAGTTATGAACAAAAATACGGGTAGAACTCCGTTTTAAATGATGTATGGGTACATGTCACGCTTTGAAGATGGTTTAAAAAGAACTCTTACATTAAACGCAGAATCATATAAGTCACGCGTCGAAATTAGAGTAAAAGTATTAGATCCAGCACGCAAGGAACAGGAAAAAGCGAAGCTAAAATTTTATAAATCGAGATTTAAAAATGTACATTATAATGTCGGAGATATTGTATACGTCAGTCGAAACAAATATTCTACAGGATAGTCTACGAAATTACAAGCGCGATTTAAGGGTCCGTTGGTAGTGATAGGTATTTTACCCTGGGATACCTATCAAGTAAAAAGCCTAAGGAATAAAGATTCGGCATGAACGAAAACAACAGCTCACGTGAGCCAGTTGAAAATCTGGGGAGGCTGCAAGGCTGAAGATCCTAGTGAATCAGACTACGATTCAGATCAAGATTCAGATCTCGATATTGAATCGACCCCCGAAGTTTGAGAAAGTATAGTTTTAAGTCAAGATCGGATGGATGAAAATGTTACCAAAGATGATGCTGAGTCAGAAGAATTGGACGATGATAGCGATTTATCAGACATCAATCAAAGAGAGATCAGGAATTAGGCATGATCGTTCGGAATCGATCGGCTCATTTGACTTAGTTTGCGTATGTCGCCGTATGTCCGCCGAGGAAACAAGTTTCTAGTTAGTAATTGCGAGCTATGTGATCTCGAACGAAGCGGGTGATTTGTTCATGCAATGCGTCGCGGTAAGACTCGTCGAGAGTTGTTCGGTCCGAAGCTGGCTATCAACGTGATCTAAATTATATTATATAATTTAGTTAACAATCCTGAACTTGTGAAAAGTCGCAGTTTTACTTTGAATAGACTTTCAATCATCACAATGTAAAAATAAATATACGACTGGAGAAATCATTCAACCGCCCTTCTGAAAAATAGACTATAACATTTTTGTCCGAAATGCCATTAAATGCACTTTAGTGTATATAACTAGTTTCGTTTCAATCGTTTTCAATGTGAATACACTTCAAGGCATTACATTAGTCGTAATTATAATTGGTTACGATACATAGGTAAAGGGTTCTGCATCTTGCGTTCTTGGTGCAGAGTCATCAAAGAAACCGAACGCTGGTTTTAAATTTTGCAATAAAACCCGTTTTGCGGACCCATTAATGTCAATTTTAATCACGCGGTCACCGATTTGTCCGATGCTCCGATGAGGTCCGGAATAAGGTGGTTCGAGTGACTTCCTCGCCTCTCCCACGTGCAGGAACAAGTGTGAACAAGTCCTTAAGACTTTGACACAAAGCAATCTCTCTTGGCTCTGTGATGAACGGGGATCGATTTAACGTTTCTCATGTGTGCGCGAAATTCATTTAAATATGCCTGGGATCAGAGGTTCGGTCGTCGGGCAAGAGAAACTCGCCCGGTATTCGGAGGGTAGTACCATAAAGGTATTCCGCTGGGGATGTCTCACAATCCAGAACGCTGGTTCTGAGCCCAAGCATAACAGTTGATAATACGCGCGTCCATTCGCGGTAGGTATGGCAAATTGTTGCCGCTTTGAGTGCACGGTGAAACCATTCTATAATTCGGTTTGAGGCGGAGTGATACGGAGTAGTTCTTATTCGGTGACAGCCGATTACCGTAATTAAGGGCTCTGAGAGTCTGGATTCGAACTTCCGACCCAGGTCGGCAGTGAGGATTTCCAGTTAACCGAACCTAGCCGCCCACACGTCGAAAAATGCTCTGCAAACTGTTGTCGCTTCGATATTACGAAGCAGAATTCTGTCCGTCGCAGAAAACCACCAATTACGGTAAGTATGTATTTGTGACCCTCGCAGTCGGGTAGTGGACCGACGATGTTTATGTTGACATGCCTGAATCTTCATTCGGGAGCAATAATTTGTGCTGGCTTTAATATTTTGTGGCGGGCTACTTTGGCTCTTTGTCAGGCTGGGCATGATTTTGCCCACCTCGAAATTTTCTTATGCATGAGTAACCACACGTACTTCTGTGAGATTACGCAATTTGTTACCTTTGCGCTTGGGTGAGATGACTGATGAAACGTATTCGCTACAGTTTTCCGAAGGATCGTCGGAATTACAGGACGTAAGGTATCGACAGACAAGTCGCAATACACGGAAGTTTTATTTGTGCCACAGATGACCTTCCTGATGTTTAGAGCAGACTTTGATAATACGAAAAACTGCATTAGTTCTGGCTCGGCTTGTTGGGCTTCCGCCACTTCCGTTAGCCGGGTTTCCGCGGAAAGAATCATATTCCCCTTTGATTATGTGATAGCGTCTACACGAGGCAATGCATCAGCCACTACGTTATGAACGCCCGAAAGATGTACAATCGCAGTTGTGAATTGCGATATATACGACAGTTGTCTTTGCTGTCGCGGTGTGGCATTTTCGGAACATTGTAGAAAAGCGTAAACAAACGGTTTTTAGTCATTTGCAATTTCGAAGTCGCGATCCCCTAAAAAGTGACGGAAATATTTTACGGCTTCATATGTAGCAGTAAGTTCCCTGTCATATGCGCTGTATTATCGTTGTGCCGGAGTCAAATTTCTAGAAAAATATGCAAGGTGCTTCCAAGCACCGTGCAGGAATTGCTCGAGGGATGCACAGATGCCGGTGTCTGAGGCGTCAGTTCCGGGCCTCCACTTCCGGGTCCCACGCAATTACGCGCTTGTCATTCTTCTGTGAATTTATTAAAAATTTATGAAGGGGATCCTGAACGTGGGCTACGTGGCGCAGGTTACAGCGGTAAAAATTTGCGATCCAGAGAAATCGACGTAATTCCACTATGGTGGATGGTTTCGGGAGATCCATATTGCTTTCACCTTTTCGCGGGTTAGTTAAACACCTTCGCCGTTTATGGTGTGACCCAGAAATTATATGTCTTTTTGTCCGAATTGGAATTTATCCGCATCGATTCTTAGAGCGAATAGCCTCAATCATTTGAAGACTTCGCGTGGGTGACGCTCAGTCTCCTGCGCATCGATGGACGCAATGAGTATGTCATCTGTGTATGATATGACAAAATCTAGATCTCCAAGAGCTTGAAATATATACCTTTGGAACGACTCCCTAGCATTTCACAAACCTGTACGTCATTGCTACATACTCGAAAAAACCTTAATGAGTGATGACTGCTGTTTTTGGTATGTTCTCTGTTGCGATCGGTATTTGTTGGTACGCTGTTTGATGATCGAGCTTTGAAAACACGTTCTTGCCTTGCAAATTCGCCGAAAAATCGTGTAAATGCGGAAACGGGTATGGGTCCAGTATAAGCACCGGATTTAGGCGGCGGTAGTTCTCACAAATCCTCCACTACCCTTTAATTTTGCGGGCCATGTGGATGGGTGAAGCTCAGGAGCTACTGAAAGGCCTGCATTTGCATATCTATGTGACTTCCGGGAAATCCGCTAAGATTCTTAAACAATTAGGCGAGTGATCAATCGTAGTGGCGTTATGTATCGCAGCGCATTTAGAGAAACCCAGTACGCAGATGCTATTATGGGATATGAGACCGCGGCCAGACAGAAATTCCACGAGAAGTCGCGGCGTAGGTCTATGCACGGGGACACTCTACTTTGTCCGTACGTTGGAATCCGCGTATTGTTAACGGCAAATAAAACCATATCCCATTGTCTTTAATTTAAATTAGATTTCATGGGGAGGATATAAATATCCGATCCTGTATCCACCAGAAAGACTAGACCTGCTTGTCTGTCTCGGATGTGAAGGCGTTTTGATTTGCCGTGGAACCCCATCAACTCTACATGGGTAGGCCTTATTCGCTTGTTGCATTTTACAGCATTTCTTCCGAATTTCCTTTGATACCAGCACCGATTTGGCCGATTTTTCTGGTAACGTTTGTTGGAGCGTGATCTCGAGCGCGCGAGCGCGCAGGTGAGCGATTTCTGGATGGCCAACCGATCCGTTTATAAATTTCCGCCTTTAGAGCCAATACCTTTGTGATAAAGCGCTCGATTTGGTTGGGTTCCGACGGTTGCGTAGCCGTTACTGCGATTTGTGGGTTTGTTACTGTTCCGATATCAGTCTTCTTGTCTGCGAGTTCAGCCAGCTCTTGTAAATTATCAATTTTTCTTTCTAAAAGTGCCATTTTAATATATGCTCGTAAACGTGCTAAAGTTAAAGACGGCTTTCCGGTGTTCGATACCTGTCTATTTCAAAGTTGTTGCACACGCGATTCTGCGGACATGGAGTAACTCTCGACGATCCTCCTTTTAATTTGTGTACACATATTTGGTGGCCTCGGGTATAGTTGTAAACCATCGCGAATGGAAATCATTACTTCAGGCTCAAGTTGTGCGATAATGTAATCGGCTTTGGTACCATCCACGGTTACATTTGCGGTATTGAAGGACGACTCGATTTGCAGGAACCATAAACTTGGATCAGTTGCGATACATTTGGGAATCTTTAGTACGCGGCAAGAATCGGCACGAGGGCCATTTTGTTGCTGATGTTACGCGACCGCCTTCCATAAAGCCGCAATCTGTTCGTCGTTGGAAGCTATGGTGCTTTCAAATTTACCCGGTAATTTAAACTTGATTCAAATCGTGACCCAAGAGAGTATACTGATGAGATTGATCTTTTCCAGAAGGATTTGAAATAAAAAGGTGTTTAATCCCGCGTTGAAGTCATTCGAGCGTTCGCAAGAATATTATTTGGTGCAAAGAAAAAAGAATTTCATCGGGACCAATTACTTTGTTTTAAGTGTTTATATCGATAGGTAGAAGTATTTTGTGAAGGCAGTAATAACGTAGTTTTTCGACATGAATAGGAGCAATGATAATTAAAATGAATGGCCCGTAGAACACGCACACTGTCAATATAATATTACAAAATAATGCAGCACGTTGCTGTCGAATGTTAGTAATATGTCAAAATATTGGATAATGTGATTGATGGGCGACTAATAGACCTTTGGTCGATGTTATATTATGACATACGATGTTTAATGTCTTTTTTTGTAGTTATATCATAGAGAAAAAAGTTTTTGAAATGCTTGACGTTTCGTTTTTCAGAAAAACAATTATTAAATTTAGAAAAGCTTACAATGTTACATTACGTGGTGTGAAGATCGTTAGTTATGACTCTTGAAGCCTCCCGCTTAACTGTGTTGGCATGTGACGCGTTCATGACGACATGTTGCTAGTGGTAGTTCCCTCCGAAAAATATTTCGTTGTTGAATATTTGCAGGACACCGGTTTCCTGTGACCGCTGCTTGGCTCGATGGTGGAAATGACGTAATTATTACGTCATTGTTGGCGGCAGCTCTCCCTCCAAAAAGTGTCCAATTGGTGGCTTCTTCCTCGAAAAAATTTTTTTACGAAATTTGGGCTTTTTTAGTCGTTGTTTTCTTAGAGATTTGGTGTAGAGCTCGTGATTAATAATATGGTTCGAGCTTAAAGGAGAATCTGGCCATTTTCCCATATCCGTTGAATTCACTACACCCACTGAATTCCAGCAAAACATAGGGAATGGATTCACATTATATAGAGAATGCATTAGTACATAGTAATACGCGTTAGTAAAGTTACCCACGCCGCGTCGCCATATAACTGAACACACCACACACCACACGTCTCAATCCTCTATTCTCTCGTCAGAGAATGCTGACACTGCCTCGTTTGCCGCGAACGGGTCGCGAGCAAACCTCGCGCCGGCGCACCGTATATTTCGGTGGTCAAGCGCGTAACCGCGAAATGGTCACGCCCCACAAATAAAATATTCAAAAGATAACAATTTAAAACTGAACTGCTTGAAATGAAAAGCCTTCAGCCGCTAACATTTGAAAAAGTTAAATTATTCTTTGAATTTTACAATGGTAATTGTTCTGTCTTCAAAATTGTTGATGCCCTAAGTATAAATAACAACTGAACGCGTATTATGGTGGATTTTTAAAATAATTTTATGATTTCGACGAAAAAAATTAGGTTCTTCAAATTGAAAAGATTTCGAACGGCAACTGATTTAAAAAGATTTGAAAATTGATTAAAAAGATTTTAAGATGTCAAAGGATTAAAAAGATTTCCAAAGATTTAAAATATGTCAAAAGATTTGAAAATATTTCATTTTTATATAGATATTAATTTCAATTTTGAATAATTAACTAAAATATATAAATTGCATAAAAACAGTGGTAAGTGGTAAGAATGGTGACGATGCACTAAGGAAATAGGTATGGAATTTGGGTTAGAAAAATGCGCCAAGGTTTATTTGAAGCGAGGAAAACTTAATGGCATCTCTGAATACCCTGAGCTCGTCGATAGAAGTGCTATACGACACCTTTGCCCTGCAGAGACTGATGCGTTCTTGGGAGTGCCACAGAGTCGCATTCAGTATGTGACATATATGAAGGATACTCTCAGAAGAAGATATAAACGGTTCATCCGGCAGATTTGGTCTTCCGAACTGTCGGCGAGGAACAAAGTACTGCAACGAACAGGCTTGCCGCCCTGGTAGTACTTTATTCATTTGGAGTTGTTCCATGGACGAAGAACGAGCTAAGATCCCTTGATATCGGGACAAGAAAGGTTATTCACATAAAGAAAAGCATGCATCTTAAGTCTTCAGTTCCACGACTCTATATCTCACGCCGTCAAGGTGGTCGCGAAATCTTGAATGTCTTCACAACAGGATTATTTTGGGTACAGCAGATAGTACAAAACAGCGGAGGAGGCTGCTACAACACTCGGACTTAAGTTAAGTTTCAGGAGTGAGCAGAATGCATCAAATCTTATCTATCTTGAGTACTCACTGTTGAAAGCCTGGATTCAGAAAGCACAGGAGAAAAGCTTCCGAAAACAGCTTCTCGATAAGAGGATGCACACCATCTTCCACAGAGATGTAGAGGATCGGTCAATGTCGTGTGAGCTAACTTTTGCTTTCCTTAAATCATCTGGATTGAAGTCGGACACGGAGGGTTTCATTTTGGCATGTCAAGACGCTGTCATTTCCACCTTAACAAACTGTCGCCACATTTTGAGCAAAGACATTCCCGATGATAGCTGCAGGATGTGTCATGCACACCCCGAGCATCTAGGACACATACTATCTCGTTGTCCAACTCACGCGGGCACGACCTTCATTCAAAGGCACAATGCGGAACTGAGATTGCGTTACTACAATCTCTAAAATTTATATAGACTATTTTATTGAAAATTCGTTTTTTTTAAATATTCTTTTTAAATATTCTTTTTAGTTAAAACTTTGACTATTTAAAGAAAAATTCATTTATTTTGTTTGTTTGTTTCAACTATTTGCAAATTTGATTATATTGTTGATAGTTCAACTCTTTCATTAAAAAATGAACTATTTTGTTAAAAATTCGCTTATTTTGTTCCTAATATCAAATATTACTTTTTTTTTAGATTTCATCTTTCTGATGACACTTCCACGTTTCGTATAAAAATTTTACGTATTTGGTGAAAAAATCAACTATTTTGTTCGAAATCAAATTTTTAAAAAAATTCAAGTATTTTATTAAGAAGACATAATTTTTGGTTAATAATTGAACTGTTTTATTGAAAACTCGTCAATTTGGGCCTTTTGAATAAAAAAATCGAACATTTAATTGATAACACAGCCCGACTTGAAAATTGTACAATAGGCGAGACTAGGTTTAAAAAACGTGATTTCGGCCAATATTTGAGGTTATGTACTGTCCCTACTCTTTCCCTGTTAAATGCCGTTAAGTTTGCTCAAATATATATTTTCTTCGCCAAGATATTCTTTTTTTAAAATTTCAAATATTAGGAATTTTAGACGCCCGGAAATACACAGGTATTTGAAATTTTTAAAACTGTGAATAGATTTCCAACGACTTAAGTATATCCAATTTTTGAAAATAAATTCTTTAATGGCAGAAATCTTTGAAAATTATTTTAAAATATACCACTTTTTTCAACATGAAAAAATAAATGTTTAATCTTTCCCCTATTTTTCCTCTTCGATGAGAAAAATACCCTATTTCCCCTTTTTTGAGCTCCATTTTCGCTGGGATCCCTGTTCTCATTATAAACTCATTTATGATCAAGTACATGTTTCATTACATTAAGCTTTCCTTTTTTCAGTGGCTGCGCAGGAGTGCCCTTATTTCCTGGGTCCAGCAGATAAAACCCACTTCAAAATTGAAATGCTGGAAGTATTACGTAGCAGCAAGCACAGGTTCCGGAAATTAAAAAGAAGGTCCAGAAAAAGGAACTCCTCCTCGACATTCAAGAGGAAAACTGCGCTCATTTTGATACTCTCCCTCGACAAGAACTCGAAAGTGCTGGAATTTTTATAAATCATCTATAAACTATTTATAAATTTAAAGCTTATTTTCTAATATTACATACTTGTTCGCTGTTCCTCGAGTTTATAATTTATGGACTATAATTTAAAAAATATATATTTTCTCTGTTCCTTGAGTTTATAGTTGGTGAGCTATAATGTGAATTATGAGCAGTAATTATAATTAATTATAAACTATAATTTAAAAAATAATATTTAAAAACATTGTTTTCTACAGTTAGAAAATCTGAAACTTGTTGCAATAAAGATTGGTTCAAACAAATCTATTTTCCTTTTTTCATAATAATAATTTATTATTATTATGAAAGTTCTTTGAAGGTTGCAAATTATGTCATTTGTAACTCTCAAAGAACTCCCACGACGTGCGAGCGGTATGCGTCTAACATTTAACTCACGACGGACGAGTGATATGCATCGCACGCGTGACTCACTAAGTGTGAGCAATATGCGTCTCAATTAATGAAGCATATTTAGCGGTCTAGGAGGGCAACGCCGTGCCGATCCGCACGCAGTGCGTCACAATACGCTATCACTGTGAGGGACAAATTGTTATCTGGGGTATTGAGGGCAGGACCCCTCAGAGGCATTAAAGAACATTTACCTGACCTAAGCAGGATTTGGTCCACAACAATAAATAATTTTCTTACCACCGTGGAGCGAAATCTTGAGGATCTGATGTGGCTTCTCCTGTAAGCATCACATGCTTTTAAATTTAAAACGGTTCAGATTGCAAAATTAAATACTCAGGAGACACATTCTCGAAAAATTCCTTGATTATAAAAATCCGAAATTTACAGGATTTTTCAGGTACATAAAAATTCCCTGACAATTCCAGGTTTCTTAGGTGAGTAGACAACATATTGAAGCATTTAAAACAGTACTTATAAACTTTACAATTATACAGTTAACGATTTGAAATTAGCGCTGAAAATAAAAAATTTTTACAAGTGCTTTAGAATTATGCAATGTAAACTGAGTTATTAGTGATTAATTAGCGATAAACGTAAGTTAAAAATTAAACGTTTCCATCCTCGAAGAGTTTCGAAAATTTTCAGAAAATTAATGTACTGTGATTTCTCGATGTTTTATTTATTTTTTCCCGGTCTAAAAAACATCAATTTATTTCACCTTTCAGTAGCCACCTGAATACATACACTGTAACAAGTTTCATTTAATTTTACCAAAAGATCATAGGACATAAAAATACCAGTGATTACTGTGGGAAATTTACCAAAATTAGGTAGAAATAACGCGATAATGTAAAATTTTACATGAGCCTTGTGAAATTCCAGTGAAGCTGTAAAACGCCGCATGTAAAAGTTTGCGCATGCGCAATGAAGTTGCACAAATTTTGCAGTGCATGTGGTTCGAGGTTATAGATTATAATAGAAGATCTAACATCATCTAAATCTGAAACATGGTAACGGAATGCCACGATTTCAATTCTAAAGTATATCCGAATACCGCCAAAATTATGCACAATCTAGCACTGAAGTCACTCTTAGGTTATCGTTTATTTATAATAGACGATCTCCCTGCTGAAAATAAAAAGATTTAAAAAGATAGAAACGTATGGATAGAAAAAGATAGAGATATTCAATCCTTTCCAAATGCACACTTTGCATCTCACAAATTCTATCTTTTTCTTTCCACGCCCTATCCGTCGCGTCTACTGAGATCTATCTCTTTGTATCCCTGACCTTATCCCTTACACACACACTTGTCTATATTTCTCTAGCACTGGCTCTATCCCTTGTGGTACCATTGGCCTATATTTTCCTATCTTTGTTGTTCACAAATGCCTATCTTTATCTATCCCAGACTACCCACTAGCAACGATATATCATTTTAATTTCTATCCATTCGAATCCACTCAAAAATGTAGTATTCTTATCCACTTTGAAAATAATCATAAATATCGAATTTCAAACTCCCGCATAAATAGTAATAAACCGGCAAGAGTTTATATAACTAACAACAAAATTCGCCAGCTTTACGACTTACTAGTCGAAGTTCGAACTCTGCAAAGGCGCCGGCTGACCCTCCAGTTATAGACCACTTACCACCTACAGGACACCGCCGGTACTAAGTCAGGGATGTACGTCAAGTAGCGCGTGCCTCGCTAAGGATAGACGTGGATAAGTGGAGTATTGGGTTGCATAGAACAAATAGGATTCAACAAGATAGGGCCATCTCATATTTAAAAAAAGATCGAAATGGATTCACTTAGATAGAACAATAGGGATTAAAAAAGATAGACGTAATTTAAGATTGCCTAACGTATAGAAAAAGACAGCGATGGATAATCTGTGGATTCATTTAGATAGAAAGACTGAGATTCAAGAAGATATTGCTATCTTATATTTCAGAAAAGATGTAAATAGATTCACTTGGATAATAACATATAGATTAAAAAAGATAGACGAAATTTGTTATTGCTCAACGGACAGAAAAGGATAGAGGAAGATAAGTGTAGGATTGATTTAGATAGAAAGACTGGGATACAAAAAGACAGGGCTATCGTATATTTCAGAAAAGATATAAATGGATTCACTTGGACAAGAAAATAAGGATTAAAAAAGATAGACGAAATTTAAGATTGCCCAACAGATAGAAAAGGATAGAGGTGGATAAGCTGTGAATTCATTTGGATAGAAAGACTGAGATTCACGAAGATAGGGCTATCTTATATTTCTGAAAGGATAGAAATGGATTGACTTGGATATAAATATAGCGATTAAAAAAGTTAGACGAAATTTTAGATTGCCTAACGGATAGGAAAGGATAGAGGTAGGTCAGCTGCTGATTCCTTTAGATAGAAAGACTGGGATTCAAGAACATAGGGCTATCTTAGATTTTAGAAAAGATATAAAAAGATTCAATGAGATAAGAAGACAGGGATTGAAAAAGAAAGACAAGATTTTGGATTACCTAACGGATAGAAAAAGATATTCGTGGATAAGTGAAGGATTCCTTTAAAAAGAAACACTAGAATAGGAGTTTTGAGTGGGAAGAAAAGGATACATGTGCATAAGTGGCGGATATACATGGATAGGAAGATTGGGATTCAAAAGGATAGAGGTGATTGTAAATTTGAAGAAAGATAGAAAATGATCAAAGGGATATACCTAGGATCACATTAACTTGATTATTGGACGTTAAAAAAGTGTTCTAAATTTAATTTTAATCTCATTTATCTTAAATTCCAACTATTTCAAGTTCAATCAAGCTCTCAAAAGAGAGCATACAATTTTAAAATATTTGTTTATTAAAACATACATAACTTTTTGCAGAAATATTAAGCCTCATGGTCGTTAAACCACGTGAAGGAAGAGATTCAATGCAAGAAGATACGACAGAAGGTCACTACCTAGATTCTGGAGAATAAGTGGCAAGCAACGATGCAATTAATTATCAGTGTAGACAATCAAGCACATAAGAGGAAAAATGATTCTAGAAAGTTATTGTTTCTAATAATGATTAGAAAGATATGATTAGAAAAATATTGAATTTAGGATACTTTGTACTATCGCATATAACATTTTTAAAACACATTAACTTAAAAAAAATTGAATTCAAATTTGATGACAAAATACTTACACATTCTGGGGCATACATTAAAAAATAAGCCTTTGGGCATTTCTGGGCAAAAGTAAAATACCCAAAATTCCGAAAAATGTATGTTTATTGAAATGTTTTAAATAATAATATTACCATTTTGGGCGTCGAACTTATGGTACTATTGACAATTTTGGACATTTTTTTTTAAGAACCATGCAACTATCTTACAACTATTTAGAAGAAAATGGAACTAATGCTACTATTTTCGCAAATTGCTCGCTAATGCAACTATTTTTTCACATTGCCTTCAAACATATTCTCAAACTTTGTCGCCGATGGGCCTAAAAGAAATAAATCCACATTCTCAGAAACCGAAATTTTAAAAGTTTGCACAGTTTTTAAGGAATTTTGAGGGATATTCAAGAACTTTATGGATTTGCAAAAGTTCAATGTATTTCAAGGAATTTAAAAAATTGTAGGATATTTTACCAGATTCCCCGAAATTTCAAGATTTCAATAATTTCAAGGGATTCTAAAAGCATATCAAGCATATCAAGGGGTTTCAAGGTCATAAATCTTTTAGAAATATCAAGGGAGCAGCTGGATCAGGAAATGATAGTCAATTTATTTTTTACCAGGAATTTTTGCAAATTTTTAGAAGAACAATCTAGCCAATCACTTGAAATATTACAAATTTAGTATCACATGATGTTTTTTCCTACAATAATAATGATTTTGTCATAAATGTTTCGGACACGATAGCGAACATTTTAACGGACGTCCCAGGACTCTTTTTTTAGGGGTTATTTAAAAAAATTTAATGTGTTCTAAATTCGATTATAATGTGTGATACTTAGGAAATTGTATCGATTTCATCAGTGTTAGATTCCTTCGGCCTTTTTACTGCAATAATGAATATTATGTCTTCAAAGTGTGGGGAATGATATCGAACATGCTAACGGACGTCCCCGGACTCTTCTTTGCGGTTTAATTTAAATAATTTAATTTTGCTGTATTTGATATGTGTGTGTGTATTCTGAGGTTATGTGTGTTGCGAGCCTTTCCCATAATTATTCTTGAGGGTTACGGACAGCATTGGTACCAAAGAGACCTACATTATCAGAATGACACAGAGCTTCCAACCGATCCAAACTTCAAAATAGTGCACGTTCATTAAATTTTTATTTCGCACAGTAAATTTTCTAAAAGAAGAGTCTGGAGACGTGCTTTATAATATTGTATAGCACCTCCGAATCAAGGGAAATGATACGACGTCACATCGTACCCTTATAGTTTTTCTACCGTATCATGCAACAAAAACTATTTAAAAACGCAGCAATATGGGCTTTTAACTTGTTGCACGTCACGAAATAATTGCAATATAATCTTCTTTGCAGCGTTAAAAATATTTAAACATGTCATAACTTCTCCTTAAGGTAACTTCAAACGAAAGAATCCTTCAGCCTATGTTAATGACAGGTATTGTATTAAATTTTTCTTTAAAGCTGCAGAAAAACTATTGCAATTATTCCGTGACCTTCTCAAGGAAAATTTAACGTATAATCCGAAATAGCAATGAATTAAAGGTTCACCTTAATGTCTTTTTTTAGTTTTTCTTGCATGATACGGAAGGGACACTATAGGGATGCGATGAGGGCACACTGTAGCGTATCCTTTTTGTTCATTCGGTCCGCCAGGGTCTCATTTTATTTCCCAAATTTTCAACTCGATATTGCGGTATCGGATAAGTGGCGAATAGACATGGATAGGAAGATTGGGAATTAAACGAGTAGAGTTCATTGTAGATTGCAAGAAAGATGGAAAATGATCGAAGGGATAAACCTGGGATCAAGATGGATACATCGGTTCTTTCCATTTCAATCTTAAAGATAGCAAATGATTTAAACGGATAAAGACTCTATCCATTTGCTTTTAGCAAGGATAAATTTTAAATTTGTTCGTAGGTTCAATATATCAATATATTTAATAATTTAGTGATTCATAAGATTTTAACAAAAATTAAAAGATTCTATCGGATTGTGAGGAATTGCTATATATTTCAAGATATTTAAGAAAAATTCATTTTCCAATGACTTGAGAGGATTTCAAGGACTGTTTCTAAATGGCAGTTAATTTCAACGGACTTTAACAATTCCATGAGGTTTCAAATCTTTGATGATAGTTTAAAGGATTTCAAGATATTTGAAAAAATTGCCAAGGTTACAAGAAGTTTTACTTGTTTTCGTGGATGCTACTGGATTGTAGAGGGATTCAAAAATTTCGACATTTTCGAAAGAATTTTGAAAGTTATAGATTTTAAGATGTTCTGCTGAATTCTATTCGGTTTTGTAGAAATACTAGAGATTTCACAAGATTTAGTTTGAAAGTGTAAATAAAAAAGTAGTTAAAAAACGGAACCATTCTTCCAATGTAAGTACCGACAAAGTTCCGGAAAGGGTCGGGAAAGATTCCGTCAAGCAAATAATTCAAATTGAGTTCTATAATATTCAGTTTAGTTTTGATTATTTTAAATGAAAAAAATTCATCCTTAAGGGATCGAAGTTTTCAATCTAACATCATCGAGAAATGAAAGTGAGTTTTATCAACTAACTAAAATTACCATGATCCTGATTATAGAAAGCTTTAAGAGATATTAAGAAATTACTAAGAAATTTTAAATTATGTCTTGAGATTTCAGAAGTTTAACAAATTTCGCAGATTTCAAGGAATCATGCAATACTTGAGGGATTCAAAGAATTTTAACGCAATTTAGGAGATTCTATGGGTTTTCTACATATTTTAAGTGATTAAAAGAAAATTGGATTTTGCAGGGACTTGAGATGATTTCAACAGAATTTCAAGGAATTGAAAAACTGTCACAGATTACAAGGAATTTTGTTTCATTTTTTGGATTTTATGAGATTTTCAAAGATTTCGTATTTTTTAAAGGAATTTTAACAGATATTATAGAAAATTAAAAGTTTAAAAAAGTAGTATAAAAACTCTTTTTTAACTTCAAGGAATCTAACCATTTGTAACATGTTAAAGGATTTTCTAAAGGATTCCTGAGAAATTAAAGGATTGCAGAGATTTCAAGGGATCTCATTACATTTTAGGAATTGCAATTGAGTTCAAAAGGTATGACAAGATTTCAAGGGAGTTTTACTGATTTTAAGGGATATAACAAGATTTACGAGTTTCAGGGT